>JAODLI010074910.1:0-12730 GCA_027575585.1 Percopsis omiscomaycus | reverse complement strand
CCCCCCCCCCCCCCCCCCCCCCCCCACCAATGTGTCCGCAGGACACCAGCCAACAAGCAGCTCTTTCAATGAGCTGTGACAAGGTGTTGTTCTTTTACCCCCCTCCCCCTTTTTTTGGCCTTCCGGGAACACTAATAGGCTACACGCAGAGTAATGTGACCAATCGAATCATCCTCGGCCCAGAGCTGGGAGCTGCAGATCGGAGGAGCAAAAAGCTCTTGAGCTTCAGTCCGGCTCTCACGCTGTAAAAGTTCCTGGGCTGGCACTTTTCCCTTCCTGCTTTTTTAACCTCGGGAGTCATCTTAGGATTTACCCCCCGTCCTCTTGTCCCCAAGGTACTGGTGGCAATTTTCCATCTTCCCTTGGGCTCCTGCCCCCCCCCTCGCCCGCCCTAAGACCGGTACTAAGGTGAAAAGGTCACACCAGAGGGCACTCCTTAGCCCCGACTCCTGCACTAAGGTGAGTAAAGAACTTGGACTGTCTGGAGATGGAAGGCAGGGAGAGGCCTTCATGTAAATGTGGCAAAAGTGTTTTAAAAGACGAGGGCCCAAAAATCATATTGGTGACCAAAAGTTGGTGGTGTTTGCAGTTCGAGTTCTTATGATATAGTGTTTTTTGATAAGAAATTGGTAATCATTGTCTACAATGCCAGAAAAAGTACAAACTTTATAATTTTATTTAAGTAATGCAGTTGTTTTAAATATTTCTTAGGCAACAAGAGCAACTAATGGCAAGGAGCAAAATATATCATTGCCATCATCACAATATAATATAGCCTACTGCATAAGATAAATGATTACATTTCTTTTTCTGTAGCCCCCATTTTCTCTCTCATTGGAGAAAGAAATGACTCCTTCAGCAACAGATTGCATGTTACATAAGCACAGATATGGAAATCAAAGCATGGGAAATAGGAAGTAACCTACTGTAGCAACACATACATTAACGAGAGCCATATTTGTAAATAGTGTAAAAATAGCTAACTGCGTGACAATTATGAGACATTCTAGGTAAAGCTATAAGAGCAAACGTACCATTTCGCCTTGGGCACACTGGCAGCCCACGAGGAAGTCAGAAAGTCTGATTGCATTGTCGTTTGTTAGTAACATCACCAACTGATCAACGAATTAACCTCAGAGGTGATAGGGACAGTTCAAAGAGATGTAATACAGTAAGACACAGTATAATCAACCTCTGCTACCCGAAGCCCCGACCTAGCGCATGGTCCTCATGTGACGGCCCCGCTGATACCGTCAGGCTGGTTGTATCCCCCGCCTGAGGACAAAGGAACACTTCTTATTGCACTAACAAGGCACTTACACTATGCTGTTTACTATATCTGCATTGTACTTGAGTTGTTTCAGGAGCTTGTGTCAGAGATAAGCCTCTCAATTTATTTAGGAGCGTTTGCTTCCTAACAACAGGACATGGTTTTGATGCTATCACTTGACTTATTAAGCTGTCAGTATCAAATAGATCTTATTTAATGGAGTTTTCTTTAAAGTCTTCTTAGAAACACACAGAAAAGCCTAAATACAAATTATTTGCTATGATTGCCAGGGTCAAACTGCAGCAATATGATTTGGATTAGAACATTATCATTTTTCTATTTTCTTGAAAATAGACAAACGAAACTAAGTTGATCATTATTAAACGTTAGTAAAAGCAATTTGGCTATCTTCGCCAAATGGTCGCAGTCAAAAATAGATGTGATCTGCTAGATCTTACACAGTATATTATAGTGTTTGCATGGTCTTACACATGATTATGTAGTCTGATCTACAGTTGTTTGAAGCTGATATGGTTACAATTCCTGTTAAATACTTTGCAAAGGCACACAGCATACATAGAATTATGTTAAACATATACTGTCACTTGGAAAAAAGACAAGTTGATAGAGTAAGTGTCCAACTCCCCACAGATGAAAGACACATTCCTACTCTGCATGTCGCTGTGTTTCACAGACAGACTCCCCGCTGGGCCCTGCTCTAATCTCCTGGCAACAATATTGACATAGAAATAGAAACTGGAAAGGACAGGACTCTAGCTGTCTAGCTGTCAAGTGGCTTCACATACATCTGGTGGCCAGAGTGCCGCTATGCATATAACACAGATCTAGATATGCACTAAGTTTCATTGCAGAAATGTTGCAATGACTAGGTATAGAGCTCCTCTTATTCTATTTGATTAGGTTTGGCAGTACAGTTTTAGATGCCTCTATATGCTAAAAGCTATTTATGTGGACATTAAATATATATTTGCTCAGGAAGATTGTATATTTGCTTGTTGATATACATATTCATGTAAAAAAGTATTTCTTGGATTTTCAAAAAAAAATACTGATATTGTGGGAGATGGATAGTGTGCTCGCTTTGTGCTCCCAGTCATGTCATGTTCAATTTCATTCCATGAGCTCTCTTTGTTCAAATTCCACCACCAGCACACCTAAATCAACATAACCAGGTATTAATTAGCCGGGACAGGAGCCCTGGTGGTAGAGTTCAAGAAATACATGGAAAAGCTGAAACGCCTCGAGGAGAGCCTTGGAAAAGGCTAAGCTAGCGCAGTCTGACAGACAATAAGTTGTAGGCAATTCTCTGTGAATAATAGTTTTCCTAACTGTACTGACGAGATGTTGTCTTCAACCATTAAAAAGGATAGGTTTACTTTTTTTAACCAGGAACTTATAATGTTTTTACCTATCAGTTTTAATGATGTGTAGCACAACCTCACTGATCGCTTTAGTAGGCCAATTGAGAAACTTACCACTGCTGAGAGTGCACTGCTGCTCACTTGCCTCACAATGTTGTTTAAAGGGCGACTGTTACTGCCTTCAAAAACCATGACAAATAAAAACAGAGAAATTAGAAGAATAATCAGACATATTTTCTTGTATTTTAGTCAAGTACAATAGTCACAAACCTTGATATCTATCAAGTTTTATTCTATAAGCATCCATGCTAGAAACAGGAAGTTGTAAACAGGAAATATCCTACTGTAGTAAATGCTATATATTGTTCACATCTAATTAAGACACACCTGAGTAACCCTATACTGAGGGCTTCCAGTTTTGGAAAAGATTTTTGAAGATTTTGCTGCCTGTTGAACAGCAGTATAATGCCTATGTGGGTGCACAGGGAGTATTAAAATGGTCACATAAAGCTCTCATTTCAGTGTGATTGCACTTGGAAAAAGAAAAACGTAAACAGTCAAAGTCAATTAAAGTTCATTCAGTATTTAGACTGGAATCCTATAGAATATGTATATGTATGGTAACTTAACGTTGTGTGTTGGTTTGTTTTACAGACTTGAACCTACACCTGCCCTGCCGAAGATCCTCCACCTTCCTTGTTACTATGACAACTAAATCCAACAGCAATGATCTGGGCGGCAAGGCCTCTTCTTCCCCACTGCTCTCCTCGCCAGCCCGCCAACGCCTAGTCACTAAAGATGGCCACTGTGCCCTGCGCCCACCTCCACCCCCACCAGGCATGTGGCCCTGGGCGACAGCCCGCGCGTGGCTGCTGACCCTGAACGACCTGTGGGGGGCAGTGGTGGGGCTGCGCTGGCGCTGGGTGCTGCTGGCCTTCTGTGCCTCTTTTCTGGCCCACTGGCTGCTGTTCGCCTGCCTGTGGTACCTGCTGGCGCACGTCAACGGCGACCTGGCGGTGCAGGACCACGACGCGCCGCCCGTCGGCCACGTGGTGTGCGTCAAGCACATCACCAGCTTCACCGCCGCCTTCTCCTTCTCCCTGGAGACGCAGCTGACCATTGGCTACGGCACCATGTTCCCCAGCGGCGATTGCCCCAGCGCCATCGCTCTGCTTGCCGTGCAGATGTTGCTGGGCCTCATGTTGGAAGCTTTCATCACAGGTACAGCTAATGCTGCCATGCACTCATATCTGACCTGCAGCTACGCATCATCAAGCTAACCTGGAGGTTTTTCATTTCAGGAAAGCCATTTGCCATTTGTGCCTTTAATGAAATCACTAAAGAAACATGTACAACAGCAGCTTTCCAGCATTGGAAGGGAATTGATTTGTGAAATCAACTGGTTTAGTACATGAGTGGAGCAAATACCTAGTTAGGATTTGTGCTTTCTGGACCGGTTGTTTCCACTTCTGCTAATTACATGAACTACAGAGAAACAGCTGGAGATACAATTTTTGCAGGGGTAGTGACAAAGTAGTGGTGTTTTTCCAACACCGTTCAGTTAGCTGCAATCCACCATTAATTTGCCATTATTTTGTTAAGAAACTGTTATTTTATTATTGGCATGAGGTAACCAATTACTGACACTTATTTGAAGGCGCTCTCTACTGACTGAAACTACAGAAAAGGAGGACAGAAACAGACAATAAGTGATGCGTTTGAAAGCTATTGACCAATGAAACCGTGATCTGCAGGTATTTCCAACTCCAACACTTGCCATTTAAGAGCTTCAAACACAGAAGGCAATGAAAATTGACTTTGTTGTTGGCTTATTTCCCTAGTTATATCATGCACCTATTAAACGAAGTATACTTCAAAACATAATCACATTAGCTTCCTGTAAAACAGGAATATTTTTGTGATTACATCAGCAAGTCCAAGTGGGTGTGCATAAAATTTCAACTAATAAAATGTTTCCCTCTCCCCTATCGTAAAAAGCCCATAAGGGGTCAAATCTGTGACGCTGCAAAAACAAAACTGGCTCGCGATGGTCTGCAGGTGCAAACCATCCCAAAACCTTTTCCCAAAAAACCCTGGCTGCGGAGACAGAGTTGTCAGACACAGAATCAATCACAGAGTGAAGGATGAAGGAACAAATTAGCTCCCTCATATGTATTGTCCCGCCTTAATATGTTGTTTTACGAGGAAATACGTCAAGATACTTTGAGACTTTGTCTCACACCGACTTTGGATGGTGATGAAATAATCTAGTGAAGGCTTCTGGCAAATGCTTATTGTTCATGGCTAAAGATGGTCAATAGAGTATAGTAGTAGTAGTAGTAGTAGAGTAGAAATAGAGTAATCAAGTTGTCCAGCTATCACATCTAGAATGTCTGTAAATACAATTAGGTCAAAGTTCAGTTTGAACAACAAGGTGGCAGTTTTGAACAGTGCATAACATCTGTACAAGCACAATGTGGCAATGTGGGCTCTATTTCTCATAGAAAAGGCTAGTGCAGAGCACATTTGCCAGTAAACTTGAGGAAACGGTTTGCTACCTCAAATTGTGATCATGACATAACTACAGCTGGTTACAGCTGCTAGCAAAGACAATACTAATACCAAACAGACAAGCAGAATAAAAGGTTAAACATTTCTCTTCGTTATGTCTCAATAACTAGTCAGATCATTCACCTAGGCCATATAATTTTTAACATGTTTTGTATTTTTTCTTTTATTCTGTCATATCCTTTATGGTTTAAAATCCTAGGGTGCAGATCATTTACATGCATGCTCATTCATTTTGATTCTGCAAGGTAAAGGTTTGTAGACAAGATTGAATGAAAATACAGAACAATACAGTTAATAGGTATATTGAGAAAGTCACTTGGCCTATACTTGATTTAGAAAATTCCTGATGATTTCATGATTTCCCAAGAGACTGAATTTAGCTTAAAAACAAATTGCAAATTACAAAATTACTAACAGATACAAATGGGGTAATAAAACTTGAATGAATTTGGCAGCTAGAGGTCGCTAGAGGCTGCTTGGAAAAACAAACACCTCCCAACCCCCTTGAGCCTTGACTGCTAGTATAAGGACAGCATGGCTCACTGGCACGTTGTGATGGCAGGCAGTAATAAGATAATGCTCTAATCTTGCGAAACCCACAACATAACAAGGCATTACGCTAGCATTACACTTTTCATTTGATTTAGTAGGTTTGCATTTATTTTATTAATGTTTTGCACCCCATCATATGTGTTTGATTTCATAACATGTTCTAACCAATTTGTTTGGTAATTACGGCTGTAATCTACGGTCGTCTCATGTATTGACAAATGTATTTCGTTTTTTGCTAAATGACTAAAATATATATATTTTTAAAAGTAAATTACATCTTTATTCAATTTTCCAGGAGCATTTGTGGCCAAGATCGCCCGCCCCCAGAAGCGAGCAGGAGCAATCCAGTTCAGCCCTCAGGCGGTGGTGGGCCAGCACCAGGGGCAGACCTGCCTTATGCTACGTGCCATCAACCTCCTCCAGCGCCCTCTGATGGACGTGAGGGTTAGCGCAGTGCTGTACGAGGAGCGCGACGGCCAGGCGCTGCACCAGACCTCATTGGACTTTCAACTGGACCATCTGGGCCAGCTCCCTTGCCCTTTCTTCATCTTCCCCCTCACATTCTACCACCCGCTAGACCGGCACAGCCCCTTGTACCCCGCCCTGTGCGAGGGCAGTTCCAACCACTTTGAGCTGGTGGTGTTCCTGTCTGCCTCGCAGGAGGGCACGGGCGACACCTGCCAGAAGAGAACCTCCTACCTTCGCCAAGAGATCCAGTTCGACCGGCGCTTCGTCCCAGCCATGGGCCTGGACACCCGGGGGAGGTACAAGGTGAGCGCCCAGCATTTTGACACGGCCCACTCAAAGGAGCCTCTCGACAAGGACTGTGTGGTGCAGATCAACGGTGATGGAAGTGACCGGATGGAGTAACAGCGATTAGGGGCTGTATCAATAAAGCTAGTGTGGAGATGGATAACAGTGACTGGGAGGAGTCATATGTAAAAGATGATTTGTATATTGAAGTGGGATGTATAGTAGATTCTAAACAAGGGCGAAAAGAGCAGGTTTAAGTAAGAAAGGGACAGAATGCAAGGACTTTTCTATCATCCGCATTAAAGGGCATTCATTGTTGCAGATCAAAGATTTCTTCCACTGACATGTATGGCATAGCTAGAGAACCAACTGGATTAGCCTGGTCGGTCAATCAATATGAGATGTCCATTACCAATAAGATTGACATGGTATGATATTTCACTGTCAATGTTAAGCTGTTCTATGGTTATTCAATGGGAGCTTTCTGGACACAGACTTAAATATCTAATGTTCCCCTATTGGTATATCTAACAATAGACTTACAGAATGTGCTGGTGAAAATCAACGTATGCCTGAATAGTGATTTCTAGAATGATATTGACTACTGATTGATTTGTAGACTAATGCTTTATTTTTGAAAAATCATCTCTAGATAAGTCAATCATGTAAACCAAAGATTAAACATGCTATGCTCAATTTTGTACAACACTAAAATGTCTCTAGATTTAGCACTTTAGGAGGAAAACTGAGTATTTGTATGTGTTTGCATTTTCCCTTTAAACTTAGTTGTCATGAAGAGTGAAATCACTGCATTACCTATATGGTTTTAAAGAACAAAATCATGTAAAGCTAAATAAGAGAAGAATTGTGGGGGAAAGATCTAAATGTATCACACATACTTCAATGCCTTGTACAGTGTACATTTCATTAAATAAATATTTTCTAAACAACCTTATACTAATTATCTACAGATTTACAAATGTAATGCTATTTTTATTTACAGAGTTTGTCCTTAGATGTTTTAAAATCTAAATAGCTCACTGACCCAGTGGAAACCTTAGGCTAAAGAACTATGACTATAGGAATGTCAAAGTCATTTTTAATGCTGCCACCTGCGGGTATAGCCTAAGGGTCAGAAAGCTTGATAATTTAATTTTGTTACAGTAACCTAATATGAAATAGGCTACGTTAATATAAGTAATAAATGATAAATGGTGCAAAAAGCAATAACATCAAAGGATTTTCACTACAATTCAGTAAAATCTCGCTTACATTTTTTAGATGAGTGTTGATTGAAGATCATAAGTGTGGTTGAGTTAGAGCTGAGGCTAGAGCAGGATTGATGAATGACTTTTTTTGTCATTCTGATTGAAATCATTCCGACTGGAGATTTCGGGTCAACTGTTTACATGGGATGCTATCTAATAGCCTACAATCTGCTGTTTACATGCATTTAATCGGAACAGCTGTGTGACATGCGCACATCATTCATTAGTCTTCCTCCCGGGCTTGGCTTGGCACGTCTTTTACTGTATCAGCTCAAGATGGATATCTATTGTCTGTTAAGCGCAGCCGTTATTAGGCGATTTTCCACTGCAGGAACTCGTTTGAACAGCCCTCTCTAGTCGGCCTGTTCAGGCTTTCTTGTTTCCATTGTGGTGCTGGAAGTAATGCCGCTCAGAAGTAGGCCTACATGCCCTCGAGTAGCCTGGTAGGTAGGCCTACTTCTTTCGGTTGAAATTATTCCGATTTTTTTTTATGTATGCCTAAACCGGGAAGAGAAAAAGTAGGATTTCTGACATTAGTCAATTACGGGCGCAGAGTGATTGCGTCATCTTAATTGGAACGAGAGAGAAGTCGTCTTAGACGACTTGTAGTTCTCTACAAAATCCATCTTTTCTGTTTAGATAATATTTATCTCGATGGTTAATTTTTTCCTAGTCATCAATTTTTAGTAAATATATAACTTGTGTGGTAGTAGTGTAGCCTAGTGTCTTTGTAAACAGTCAATCCAAATTACTATTACTGTTCTTGAGACATGATCCAATCTAGACTTGAATTCTATTGTAAAGATTGCATATTGTTTTATTTTAACAGAAGGGGCCATTTTATTTTGAGACCAGAAGAATATAGTTCCTGTACAATTTAGCCAATGACTAGACAAGTTATTTCTCTGCCAATGGGATTCTCAACTCAAACTGATAGTGATACATATAGGGCGACAAGAGTCAGACCTTTTTTCGTGGACATGAATGTTCGTGGAATGCCTTCTGTGCTACGAAACGCATAAATTCATTTCAAAACCATTTAACACTGTAACGCATTTGTCCACAAAACACAAATGCATTAGCATTCCACGAAATATATAAGGGTAAACAAAACGGACGATTCCTGTCATGCACTGAATTGGCAGTTGTGGTTTTCATTTTGTAGACAAAAGGCTGAATGCACTTTGTACTATGTGGTCAAAAGAAACTCATTTTGTAGAAAAAAAGTGATTCTGTCCATAGATCTATGTCCTATTAATAAAAGTTATATCTGAGGAAATACAGATATCTTTAGTTTTAATACATGATTTTACCGACTGAGTAACTTAGGCAAGTCCACAAAGTTTCTCACTAATTTCCCACAGTTTTTTAGCTGTAGCATGGTCCTTAGCTTTGGGATGGACATCCTTCACTGCACAGTTGGAGAAATAACATCCACTCAAGGCTTCGAGGCCCTGTTGAAGGGCACAGTGGAGGGTAGTCTGGGCCCCATCAACAGTGCTCTTGAAGAAAAAACTGTCTATGGGCTTCATGAAGGCTTTCCAGAATGAGCTAGTGTTTCGCATGAGCTCTGTCCTGATGACCCCTGCAGAAAAGTTACTATGAATTGTTATTTGAGATAAATAACCAAATTGTACATATGACTTTTGTTACACTATAGCGGAGTAATGTACTGACCTGGATGGAGGCTGTAACATGTGACTTTGGTGCCCTCCAGTCTCCTAGCCAGTTCATGGGTGAAGAGGACATTGCATAGTTTGCTATCACAATAGGCCTTTAAGACTTTTCTATACGAGTTTCCGATCACCAAAGCATTGTGACTGTTGAGGCAGTTGAAATCGATTGTTCCAAATTTATGAAGAAACGAAGACACGTTGACCACCCGACTTGGGCCACATATCTTTAGGCGGTCTAGCAGCAGGTTGGTTAACAAGAAGTGACCAATATGGTTCACACCTAACATCATCCCCAGGTTGTCTTCAGTTTTACCCTGCAAGTAAACCCCTGAAAGAGATGTAAGATATCAACCTAATGAGGTGTAAATGTCATGATTCCCGGTTCCAAAACATAACACAATGAAATATAAAAACCCTTAACCCTTCAAGTCTTTAGAATTAATGTTATGCAATAATATGCAAACTTCCTCATATTGATTTGTAAATCAGGGTTTTATATGAACTACGTGATTTAATAGATTTTTCAAATGGAGGCACACATACAAATTGAGCGTGAGTGAAATTTCACTGCTCAAAATAATTCAGGGCACCTCAGCATGGCAGTATATATATATAAATAAATAAAACAAACCGACCTGCATTGTTTACGAGTAGGTCCAATCTAGGCTCAGTCCTCAGGAAATTTTCAGCAAAGGAGCGAATAGACTTCAAGTTACCCAAATCCAACTGCATCAGCACAACATCATTGCTCCTACTCTCCTGTAGCCAAGTCAAGGAGCTTTACTAAACCGTTCCCGGACTCACTAGTCATAATAAGTCACTCTATGCAGTGAAATGCAAACGAATTGCAGACAAATCATTTATTTCTTACCTTCTTGACTTCATGGAGAGCAATCTCTCCTCTCTGTTTATTGCGACAAGCCAAAATGACCCTTGCCCCTCTCTTGGCCAGTTCTATGGCTGTCTGCTTTCCTATGCCTGTGTTGCTGCCTGGTGAACAAGAAAGAGGTGAGAAGTCTAAAGAACCTACAAGATTCCCATGTATTGCTCTCAAAATGTCTTACCTGTCACAATCACAGTTTTTCCCTTTAGCTTAGCTTTACTTGTACATTGTTTCCCTTTAACAAAAATATTACGGAAAATATAACCAACCCCTATAGCTACACCAACAATCAAAAGAAGAGTAGACATTGCACCAACTAATTCTGTG
Source organism: Percopsis omiscomaycus (assembly GCA_027575585.1). NCBI lineage: Eukaryota > Metazoa > Chordata > Actinopteri > Percopsiformes > Percopsidae > Percopsis > Percopsis omiscomaycus. The sequence goes on along the minus strand of JAODLI010074910.1, from coordinate 2,048 downwards.
AGAATCCAGTTAAGTAACAAACTGACTATACTGTGACCTAACTACAGCTGTGATTTCTATTTTAGTTCCTGGAAGACTGGAGAAACTGGAATTTACTATGAATGTGGGTGCGTTCACCCACACGTGATCATAAATCAAACAAGCTGATAGGACTGCACTTAGTGTTACAGTGCCATATATATATATATATATATATATATATACACAGTGATGTGCCAGATTTCTATAGAGCCTTCCACTTTAGTCACATCCACAGCAAACCTGAAACGGCGTTAAAGCAACAATGGGGAAATGCTGTCCCCTCAATGCTAATGTAAAACCTGGTTGGATAAGGATTCAAAATTGGATATGAAGATGAAATCTGACGCATAGTTTCAGTGTTAAAACTGATCAAATAATTGCTGTCTGTGGTTCTATATGGGCTGTGGCAATAATTTTGAAAAATAATAGCTCGCAGCAACATATGGAAAAAAAGAACTATGAACTAGTTCATTTTTGGAACTGTGAACTTAGTTCAAAATTTTGAAGTATGAACTATGAACTGAACTAGTTCATTTTAAAATGTGTGAACTGAACTTTAAACTAGTTCCTGTAGAAAATGAATTTTCCCATCAGTTGTATAAAGTCTGGATTGTGTGGTGCTTCTCTAAGCCTTACCACCACAATATACTTATAGTAACATTGGTTTGCTTTGTCCAATAAGATGGGTGACGGTATAGTCATGTAGATTTCGTTTTATTACTCATAGGCGAGATGTGATTATTTGGTGTGGTTGTATTTCACTGGGAAATTATACAAATGTTTTCTAAGCGTACCATAAGGTTGAAAATCGAGTTCAGATGTGATTACTCATTCACATCAGTATCAAGTATGAAGGTTTCATTATGTAATAACTTTTCAAAATGTAATAACTTTTCACACATGTAACACCCGCATTTTGTAATAAACAGCTTGAACACAAAATGTAATAAGTTTCCCTGCATTTTGTGACTTATTAGTCTACCTTTGCGGTGGTTATTACAGTCTTCTTATACCCCTTCTTCATGTACACCCTTTAAGTTATTTCAATGTATGATTTTATAATATGTATATATCAAACTAATAACATATTGGTCAATAGCTCAGGAACTGAAGGGCTTATAGATATGAAAACATTGTTGAACTATTAGTTCTTTTTAATTTGTTTGATTTGCATACAATGCAAGATTACTATTTTGAACGCTTATTATTAATTGTCTAGTGGACTAGTGCTGCCGGTCAGACGTAACGTTGAGTGAGGATAACCTTTGTTGTTTTTGGAACATTACTACGGACAAAGCTCGTTTGAATGCCACCCCGTTGCTTCAGTGTCTTTTTCCGGATCGCGCCTGCATTCGTCACCCTCGCCCGTTACATAATATTATATTTAGATATGGAGATATTCCTTTAGATAATGCACATTATTACATTTGTATCAGAAAAAGAGCAACCGCTGCATTTTGTAACAACTACAACAATATGTAATAAGTTATTAAACATTTTTAGCAAAAGTAAGTAAGTGAGTCCATCTATGCATATCGATGGCTACTGAACTAGATTACAGCTCACAGTGGAGCGTAGAATATTTATAGCCAGTAATAAAACGTAAAGCACAGTGATAAACACTGTCCAGCATGCGCAGACACTGGGCAGAAGCAGGCATATACTTTATACAGTGGGGTAGATAAGTATTTGGACAGTGAGACAAATTGCCTCTGGAACTGGCTCCATGTGACTTCCAACAGGAGGAATACAGAACTTACCTGGTGAGCGTCAACAAAATGCATCAAAACTCATTGGACGGTCTTTCCCACTGCAGCAGGACGATTCTTTAAGAACAAAAAGTGGAATGTTCTTCAATGACTGAGTCAGTCACCCGACCTGAATCCAATCAAACATGCATTTCACTTGCTGAAGACAAAATTGACGGCAAAAAGTCCGAAACTAGCAGGAACTGAAGACAGCTGCAGTAGCAGTCTGGCAGAGCATCACCACATAGGAAACCCAGAGTCTAGTGATATTTATGGGTT
>JAODLI010074908.1:0-12731 GCA_027575585.1 Percopsis omiscomaycus | reverse complement strand
GTATATATATATATATATATATTTGTATATCCTGGATAAAGATTTGAAAATGTTTGTCTTCAAACTACGCAGAAGAATAATAATTAATAATTTATTCGACAAAAATATAAACATAAGAATCACTGCGACGCCCCATGAACGTCGCTGCGCCTTGCGTCATTGTGTTCAAGGAGCTGCCGCGAGCCCGCTAGAGCAAAGTAATTGATATGCTGTGTTGTTTGTTGTTTAGTAGCAGTAATATGCAGTTATTTGCCGTGTCCTCTGTATTTTTTGATGGTTTTCATGAGACCCCCCTTGAAATGACCATGACCCCTCATTGCCCCCCCAATCAAAATTTTCTGGAGCCACTGCTGCCCATTGGGAATGACTATAATATATTGTACATTGCTAGTATTCCTGCCTCCGACTCTTCTGTGATACCTGAACAGTTAGTTGGTCTTTAAGAACTTGTTACATTATGCACCTACAGTTAACACTGGCTATAGAAATACCCGGCCGGAAAGATGGTTTAAAATATTAATAAAATCATTTAATGATATTAGTTCTTGAGCAAACCGCAAGCGTTTATGGGAAGGATTTGTTTCATGCTTACTGTTGAGACAAGGGAACCACGGAATGGTGTGATTTGATTTTCTTGGTTTCTAATTGATTTAAGAACTCACAGCTTGCTACCCTTCTCTCACAGCACCTCCAGATCTTGTATTACATTGTTGTAATGACCTTTTCGGCTGAGTAAAGACACTAGCAAAAGCTCTTGAATGTGTTCCCACAGAGATCTCTTTCCAATAAATGTAGCAATAGCTATATAATTAATGAATGCACACTTTTCATAAGCTATTTTTGCTGATTGCACTTTTTAGACATATACAACATTGTATAATATATGCAGTTTAATCTTAACGCCAGACATTATGAGGTAGGTGGCTATGTATAAATGGTTGTGTCAGTTAAGAAATATTTGAAAACTATTGCTACTTTCCAACACGCTTTAGCGCACACCCCATTACACCACTGGGAAAATAAAGGAACTACATCATAAAACTCCTGCAGTCTAGCATGCTTGGCTCAAGAAAATGTCTCAACTAATGTATTTACTGCAACTTCTGTTGTGATCCAATATCAAATGCTTTTCTACAAAGCTTGCCATGTAAATTCACACCTCCTACGCTTGCTAATCCCCCGGCTACACACATACAGTAGTGCAATTATCAACAGCGTCACAGTGCATTAACCGCAGAGCTGAAAAGTGTGAGCACTCTCTTCTCCAAGCATGGGTGATAAATTATCCCACACCATGTTTTATTCATTGTTATATTTACACTGGCATTGCTTTATATCTTGGAATCAATGATGAAAATTAGGACAGTTGAATTATTGTGTTGTGCTTCATTGTGTGTGCTCTGTTCACGTTGAGGTCTGAGTGGTTGTTATTGGTGCATTTCAATTCCCATAACCACAGAAATGGACCGAAATGAAATAGAAGTAGAAATTAGCATAATTGAAAACTCGGTGAACCTAATATGAAAAATGTTTTTTTTCCAACAAATGCCTTTCAACAGTAATAGAAGTATATAAAGTGACATTTACGTGATAAATCAGATACTATTATATATATATATATATAGGCTATGTATATAAATATCTTATTGGATTTCTATTCAATCCCCATCTTAGTGAGCCAGTGTTTCATGTAGTGTAAAAAAAAACACCATCAGTTTTCTTTTTTCAGGGGCTGTACAGTATATGCTAATCCATATCACGTTGCTGTTTCTATCCCAGCATAGAATGGGGGATAGAATTTGAGCTGCCCTTGCTTTGCATGACATGGCTTTCATATTGCACATATACTGTAGACATGCACACTTCTGACTTAGGCTTCTGCCCTAAGTCTCTGACACAAGGATATGATGAAAAAGGTCATTCCTCTTTGTCCAGTAGTATAGTAAATAGACCACTCTATGGCCAGGAAACTTTGTGATATAATTTGTGTCCGTGTCCTTAGAAAAGGGGTCATAGCCAATAATCTAATACAGTATACTTCACTGTATGACTGCACATTATGCATACTTAAACACAAACGCCCACCACACAGGCAGTCATCTTGTAATCACCAGGCTAATTACGTGAAGTTCTGGCACTGAAGCATAGAAACAGTCCAACTGTGAGATGTGGAGTCACTTTATTGTCATAAAATGTACAAATGAAAATTTACAGAAAATACAAAACAGATATTTGAGACAGCGGTACACCAGTTCTTTATAGTTCCCAAGGTGTGTCTACTAAAGATGGTGGATAAAGATAATCAAAAACACATCATTTACCCAATGATATGGCTAAATATTGGACCTCTGGTACACAGCCTTTCTAGCACGACTAGACATGGCATACATTTCATGGCATGCTTCTCATTGTTTCTCAGTGTTTGGAATTTACACATAAATATTAGTGTCGGCAAATTATTTGTCTACATATTACATTTGCAAGGCATTTAAGTAAATACGTCTAAAGTGTTTAAAATAGAAAATAGTATATTTACTAATATATTTACTTCGTCTTCATCTTAATACCTTCCTCTTTACATTCCTTCATTTGATGACAGGATGATGTTAGCCTTTTACTTTAAAAGCACACATTGCACAATAAACAACAGTAAAACATAAGCATAAACATAATTAAAACAATTTAATTTAGATTCAAATCTCTGCTGCACTCAATGATTATTTTGACTTTACTTGTAACTGTAACTGTAATATATTTAGCTTTTACACTTTACAGCAGCAGAAATGTGCTTTATTATGAACAGCCTGTGCACCCTTTGTATACTTAGAAATGTAAAGCACAACCACACAAATAAATGTACATTTAAAAATGTAAAAGAAAAGAAGAAGAAAGTGAAACAAGTTGAGCTCCCAAACCACAGCAGGTGCATTGTCAGGAAACACAGGAATGAACACTGAGCTTTATATTTCCACTCCTCCTATTTTAAACGTTTTCCTTAAGCCACCTCAGATAGTTGCTCGTCATGCGGCGGGCGATCAGGAAGTCAGTGGGCCACACTGTAAACATCAGCGCTCCGTGGAATCCACTGTCGTAGTGTTCGTGCGTCACGTGCACACCGGCGCCGCGCAGCCGTGTCACGTACATGATGCCGTCGTCTCGGAGGACGTCGTACTCGCAGGTCAGAACGTAGGCTTTGGGCAGGGAGCGCAGGGTGGAGTCTGGGACCAGCAGTGGCGAGGCTCTCGGGTCGGCGATGGATCGGGATGGCCCGTCCGTGTCGGCTCCCCCGGGGCCCCCCGCCTGAATCACAGCCGGAGTGCTGTAGTTGTACCTGGCCCGGTAAGCCTCTGGCAGGAAGGCACTCCAGTTGACAAACTTGAGCAGGCTGGCCGACTCGGGGCTGTTGTGGGTGTTAGCCATCATGGCTCTGAAGAGAGCCTTGTCGCTGGTGAAGTACTCACTCCAAAAGCGCACCATGAGGGTGCGGGGCAGAATGGGCATGTCTTGATTCTGTTGGTACGACGGCGTGTTGAGGTCCAGAGCTTGTAGCACAGGGTAAAGCAAGGCTTGGGCCTTTAAAAACACCCGCTGCCCAGGCTCTTGGGATAACTATGGGGGCAGGAAGAGAGATGGAGTGAGAGAAGAGAGGTAGCTGATTACATAATCCATGCTGTGAAGTGCTTCCAACTAACAGAGGTTAGGCTGAATAATACCCTTTTAAGGACCTTTTTTAATAGCCTTTAGTAGACTTTTCCGGTAGATCAGCTACAAGCTGACTAGTGTGATCATTCAATATCCAGCCACATTCAGAGAAGACATAGGGTGGGCTTAATCAGTCAGATTTTCCTTGACCACTTGTCATCTCAAATTCCCTCCACCACTCCAATCTTCTCCTGGTTATTTATTCAAGCATCTGATAGGTTCACTAGGAAATCTGCATTTGGGTGCAGAGCCTTTTCCGCCAAATATACAATATCTGTTAACACAATAAATGGTCAAATCAAGTGTCTCTGACCGAACTGTTTCCTTTCATTTAAATTCAGTCAGAAGCATTTACGTCAAGGAACTGGACCATTTATAGGCAGAACATTTATATTAACCAGGTGGAGGATGAGTTGATGGAGGGAATTTGCAGCAGCCAATCGGACGCTGTTCTGACAGACTGACTATAAGGACTATATGATTATAAGGACCACATTAATGTCTTGTATGAATGAGATTGGCTGCTGGAAGATGATGCTAGTCAGATGGCAGCTGATGACTGAAGGGTGAGAGTGTCACAGTTGATAGTCTGAGACACGCATGGCTTCATTGTTCTACCTGACCTAACGCGATGCTCCATTTCTCAATCTACTGATAAAAGTAGCATCAAATTATATAACCTGAGGTTATTGCCTCATCAAATAGAGCTCAATTAATGTTCTAGAGGGGAGAGTATATTTTAGGAGAGCATACTATTTTAGATATAATGACATCCAGTGGATGAGTAGAATAATAGGCATTCAATTTCCTTTCTTTCCATCGTATCTTATCTATTTGAAAAGAGACTACCTGCTGGGACACTGCAGCTGCCAGGTTGCCCCCAGCACTGTCCCCAGACACAGCGATGCGGCCTGGGTCCACAGAGTACTGCGCCAGGACTCCCTCCTGCAGGAAGTGTTTGACCACACGATACACATCCTCATACGGGACAGGGAAGTGATGTGCAGGAGCCAGCCGGTACCTGAGAAGATAGAGGGGAACAGATGATGGGTAAACAAAGGAAGCTAAAATAGGTGTTCCAGGGTGATGTGGAAATAAATAATGATGCCCTCTCAATATCTTATGGTAGACATGAACTAGATGCATATGCAACTTTTTAATAGACGGATGAAATGTTCAAAAACACATACATGGTTTGTCCTTAGGGTAGGAAATAACCCTCCCTCATGTTTCCCTAATACTAGAGCCTCTGTTTACCTAAAGACTATACAATTCCACAAAGACCGTATTGCCAAATTCACTTCGTGAACAGGGTCTGGCCATGCTCGATTGGGGATTGCCAATGGAGCAGCCTTTAACTAATAGACATTGTTCTTGGTCGAACTTCAATTTTTCAATATTCCCTAGCGTTGCAACAACTTCTCGTATCGCTAACTCTACCTCTGCCGCCATTGTTTCGCCATACATTTCGAAAGGAACGCTTGACTTTAACGTCATCACACCAAACCAGCCCCACTAATCGCTGATTGGCCCGCCCTTAAAAGTGACAATTAAACTTCAGGGAGGTTTTATAATGACACAAATTCCATCAAATAACTCCAGATTTGAGACTAAGCATATGGTTGGCTTTCAAAGCTTAGGATACCAGAATTAATCATTGAGGTCTTGACAAAATGCTCTGTTTGGTTAGGGGGATATTTCTATACCCCTACACACACACAGAGTTACTTAACACTGACACAGTGGTAAATCTTGCTTTACATTCTAAATGTCAAGAAAAGATATATTGAGTGAAGGGCTGGCATAAAGCCAAGTGGGCTACAATATACGAGGGGGAGAGTTTAAAAGGGTACCACACCACACATCAATAGGAACTAGTGCAGGAGAGAGGGGGGAGTTTTGACAGGGAAGGCCTGGCGAGACCCTAATAATAATCTGTCAGCCTCACTCAGCCGTGTCTGCACTATGTTCTAGCCTGTGAATAATTGGGAAGGACAGGCGCAGTGGGATATCACGGCAGGGCTCTGTGTATGTGTGTGTGAGAGGGAGAGATAGAGAGAGATGCATGTGATATCAATAAAAAAAGGGCAAATTCATGACCCCTAAACCCTTTCTCAATTCAGAATTGACCTGTTGTAAAGTAAACAGTTTGTTATTAGTCAGTGACAAGAAAGTTCAAAGCACTTGTCAATCGTCGAACAGCGATTTAAAATAGATATTTTGCAACACACAAATGAAATAATTCTGCCCTTCCATTTTTACATTTAAATACACTCTGGTTAAACAGGACAGTGAAATACTCACTCAACAGAAAGGACGACTGCGTTGAGCTCAGTAACCATTTGTCTGGCCAGAAGGTCATAGGGGCTCATCCCTGCGTGCACAGACAAGACAGAAGTCAGTGTAAGGTAATAACACCAGCCATCATAACAATGCATTCCACGGCAGTTCAGATGAAGGAAACTGTACACTAACAGAGATGCACAGAGATATACAATACCAATGCTCTAGTGCAGTGGCTCACAACCATGTGCCATCTGGGCCCAAGAGTGTTTCATTCCGCTTAGTCTCATGGTACCAGACACTTTGTAATGTCACAAAATGCAATTGCCACTGATCCTCCCGATGACAAACACCATATCAACCAGATCAGATATAATTAAGATAAGCTGCTGTTCTGTTTGGTTGGTTGGAAACCTTGCATTACCTCAGTCTTTGATGGTGCATTGTTCTACCTTAAGCAATAGTTGAACCAAGGACATAGAAAGCATAAAGAAAGGCCCTGTTCACATCTGGCATTGACATGCGTCTTGGGTGATCAAGTGGACAGCTCTAAGTGTGAATGCACCCAACCCAAGACGCATTGAGGACCCATAAATCCATAAACAACAAAACAACATTTCGTTTGTTGTTTATGGAAACGCACTTTTGAGGGTCAGGAGTGTCTGGCCCACCCAATCAGAAGGCTTCCTAGCTTCTTGGTTATGTTTTGGTTAACATACGTTTCAGAACCTATTAAGTAGGAGAGAACCAGGCCCACCTGATTTACTCTGTGCCCACCCACATTGTGATTTCTGCCTACGCTACTGCTGTGGGTGGTACCCGGGTGTGAGGCTGGCCACCAGTACTTCCGCCTGACGAGGGCCTCGGTTCTGCTTCGGCCGGGGTGTCCAGAGGTGGGTGACGTATGTGCCCAAAACAGGAGACACTCTCTGCACCGGAATGTATACCGGCACTGGCATGTATACCGCGAGCTGCCCGGCGGATCTCTTGGTCGATGTTCCAGTCCAACTATGCACTCCGGCGGCAGGATGTTGGTGGGCTCCTCCGGTGCCTCCTAGGGTTCGAACTGCCCACCTTGCAGGTCTTTGAGCCTGGGCGATACGTTGAAGCAGAACCGGGAGAAGATAAAGGACCGCCGTTGACGCAGGTTGAGTCGTTTGGCTGCTCGGATGTACCCCAGGATCCGATGGTCCGTCAGGACCGTGAACGGTTCCTGAGCGCCCTCCAGCCAGTGCCTCCACTCCTCCGGGGCCAACTTTCCCGCCAGTAGCTCCCGGTCCCCCACGTCGTAGTAGCTCTCAGCGGGGGTGAGCTTCTTGCAGTAGAAGGTGGACTCCCCTGCTGCTGAGAGAGGACGGCCCCGACGCGTCCACCTCGACCACGAACGAGCGTCGCGGTGGTGAAGCATGTCTTCAGGTCTGTGAATGCCTTATTCGCCTCTCGGGTCCAACGTAGCCGGGTGGGGCCGGCCGGCCTTAAGCAACAACATGAGGGGTGCCTTGCGCCGTCTGGAAACTAGAGCCCTATATATTATCTGGGGGGGCTTTATGAATACCTTAACATTTGTTTTTGAAAAGCCACTGTGTTATGTTTTTAATGCTTTATAAAAATTGGTTCAAACCTGAAAACACTGCACTTTGTATTTCATGCATTTTATGCATAAATAAATATTGAAAAAAAAGATGTTTATGTATGTATTGATATTTTTGGAAAACAAGCCAACTAATTGAGTAATCGAAATAATAATCGGCAGACTAATCAATTATCAAAATAATCATTAGTTGCATCCCTACTCTTGCAGTCTTTCTGACTTCTATTGTAGGTCCTTGGTTTCTCCACCCACAACCTAAAACAACACATCCTAGTTTTAGCTTAGTAGGAGAGAATTTAGTGGTAAATAGGTCATGTTAAGGCTTTCATTTCAACCAGGTCTGAACCAGGTTTGACTGAAGAGGATATATTCTGTAAACTGAAACTGAAAAATAATAACAATAATAATAATAATAATAACCTGCATACTTTTGGACCTTAGAACCACTCGTCAAGGATTCAGAAACAGCTATAGTCTAGTCATTGCTACTGTAATTATTATAGTAGTCCAACAGCTTGTGTGACAGCATGATGTGTAAAGTCCTTAAAGTGCTTCAGTCTTGGGATGCCAGGGGTTACCACCCATTGGTCCAGCAGACGGTGTGCTATTTCTTCACAGTATTATTGAGAGGATGGTGCCGTTTCTAGCGTATGTTTGTGGTACACACGTACTTTTGTGCTATCAATATTTCTCAATGTGTCTAATATACAATTTACATAGAGGACCATATAGGGAAAATAGATTCAATAATATTGAGTCAATCCATCCATCCATCCATCCGTCCATACATCCATCCATCCATCCATCCATCTGTACTTTCCATCCGTCCGTCCGTCCATCCATCCATCCGTCCATCCGTCCGTCCATCCGTCCATTCATCCATCCATCCATCCATCCAGGCTCTATTCACAGCTAGGTGATCCATCTACTCACGGGAGCTGCCCAGACACCAGCCTCCACCGTGCAGGTATATGACAGCCCTCCTGGGCTGAGCGTCAGGGGTCACCTGCCTGGGCTGGTACAGCACCACCTCCACGCCATCAAAATTCTCCTCCGTCACCAGGGCGTGCTCATCAGACAAGGGCACCACCCGCTCCGCCAGGGTAATGATATACATCACCCCCATGTAGTCCTTTAGCCCCAGCAATTCACTGAAGTCGGCCTACATCCAGAGAGGGAGCGGTGTGGAGAAAGACAGATTAATGGCAGAATAGAAAGAGGGAATCGAACACAGATGTTAATTGGCTTAGGTAATGCAAAGGCCACTGCAAGTAGGAAATCCTAAGGGCTCTAGTTTCCAGACGGCGCAAGGTCGGGAGGTAGTGGTTTTTCTCTCACCTGGGCATGTTTGCTAATTTCCTGGCTCACCATGACATCACGAAAATGGGCATGGGGGCGCAGTAGAGGGTGTGTCGGGCGATATCAGGTAGCACAGTGCTAGTCTGGTGTCTAATAAAACCAAATATTGCGCTAGTGTCTTTACCTGGTCAAAACACATGTGTTAGTTTCCGGGCTTTAGGCGAAGGTGCACTAAGCACACACTCCACTTTTGTGTACATTATGTTGGACTATTATTCACTATTTCAACCATCTCCTCCCAAGCTGATTTTACATCAACTGACTTTTGTGGTTTATTTGAGATGTCATATATGCGCACTTGCACCGTGAACTTGCGCCATGCGCCTCCGCTTGCATCTTGACCCGGAAACTAGGGCCCTGAATGTTAATTAAAAGTACTAATGATGCCCCATGAGCCATAAGCAACATATTAAACATCAAATGATGGAACCCTAACTTAAAGGGAAAGAAGGAAAGTAGAGTCATGTGCGTACCACTCTTGGAATGTTAATAGACCCCTAAAGGCTTTAAAGTCATTTTCAGAAACTACAAAAGTCCTACTGTATAAGCGCATGATTACTCCATCAGTAATCTTGCACAATTTAGCGCAATTAACATAATTGGAACATTCGATTGAGATAGTGCATATTGCCACGTGAGCTATGCAAAAGCTTAAAAGCAAATATAGAAATAACTGTCACTCCTGCTAAGCTTCTTGACTTACACATTTGACTTGCTATAGAATTCTGCTATTAGCTCAATGCTCAAACTGTGGCAGCTGCAGACAAAAAGAATACCACAATAATGTACAATAACATGTCAACAGGAAATAGATATATGGCACTTCATCGGAAGTGCCCAAACTGTGTGCTATTGTCTCCATAGATAACATATAAAAGGTATAACATTTTGAAAGATGTTCTTTATATGATGTCTATGATTGTCACTTTTCGCGCTCACTGTCACTCTCACCATTAGTGCCACTGTCACAGTGTGAAAGCTGAACGCCCACTCGGGCTTCAGTAACCCCCTTTCCATTAGTGTCCAAGTACCTCTTTACTGGACTACAAATTGGTTCAATACAACTCAGTACAAAGACATTTAAGATGATGTAATACGCGCAGTAGCCTATCTTTAATGACTCCAGGAGCACACTGATTGAAATGTAAGTATTTATAGGCCTAGTTAAACAGAAGTTAGTTAATTAGTTAAGATAAGAGACATATCAGTACCATTGTTTTGCATAAACCCTCTGTAGTACCTCCAAGTACCCCTAGGAGAACACAGGACCCTCTTTTTAAAACATTGAGCTGTACTGCAGCTTCACACACAGATAACACCTGTCAGAAATTAAAGTTGCTGTGCTAAGCTTGTAAGAGCTCAAGCATCCCAAAACATTACTTTATTATATCTATATAGAATTATTTGATAAGATTTGAATTCATAGTTTCTTAGGTTCTGTTTATCCTTTTTATGTAAATAGACACAGCGACCTTGCAAATGTGTGATATGATGATGTGTGTGCATATGTGTAATATTTTGCTTTTGGACCAACAAATGTGATTTCAAATTTCACATTTCAAAAAAATCTATTGAACAGTATTCTGGTTCCAAAACTAAAAAAAAATATTCATGGCTGTAGAGACTGGCATATACATTACGTTTAAGCGATTTGTACATGTAATAAGGTGTTTCTTTTTCTATCTTGAGATTTATATGCATAGAACACTTTACATTGCTATTTTTTTTATTGTATTTGACACACGTGTGTTGAAAAAATTAAATACATTTGCAACCCATGTAGCATGCTCTACATGGAACACGACTCAGCTAATCACAGCCATAAACAATGAGTAGATTTACTTAATAACTTCTATTATTAGAAGAGTTGAGCAGGGCTATACAATGCGTGGATTAGCTTCTGACATAATCTGGTGTAACAAGCATGCCCCCATCGACACAGCAACCTCAGCAAAATGCATTTTTTTATGAATAGGGTTCAGATAGGCTACAGCTACAAGCATAGATTACCTGTGTTACATAACAAAGATACAATACAATAACACTATGCATTTATTTAAATAAAATGACCGCATTTGTATATCAATTTATAAGCAGCCATAAAGAATTGCAATTAGTAATGAATACTGCGTTTGTCCTTACCAGGTGGCTGAGACTTCTAAAGAAAGAACTGGTCAGCATAAGTTTCCATCTCTCCTCTATCTCCTCAGGAATGGGCTCATAAATGTAATAAGCGGTAAATGAACCAAGAACAATAAGCAAGAAAAAGCCTTTCAACCTCATGGTACCAGTGCGTCCCAGGGGAGCGGAGAGAATGCTGTTAGCTTGTTAACAATGTCACTCCACTGCTGGCAGAGCTTAACCTGCTGTTTTGGATTCAAACCAGCTAACTATGACAGCACGTGCTAGTGTCATTTGATCGTTATCAGCAAGCATGATCGGAGCTTTTCGTTTCTGGTTGCGCGCGTTCAGTGCTGCGTGTCAGTACGCATGAAGCCGCGGCTTTAATTGACGCCAGCAGTGTCGCTGGATGTGAAAGACGGGCACTCCCTGCTCCTCACGAGGCACGGAAAGAGGCGAATTCCTCAGGTGCTTCTGGGGCAACCGGCGCGCCACACGCGCCCTGTTTCAACGGAGGACATTCTGCCAAGAATCAACTGTTGCTCTGACTGTCGACCCGTCAGAAAATGGTGAAATAACTTTCTGTGTTTTCTCTGCAGTGATTAATCTCCTGAGTCTAGATAGAAGATTATCCAGCACTCTGCACCTCTGTTGACTTAATTCTTTATCTAGCCTGTAGACTATGAATCCAATCATTGCAGGAATGCAGGGATCTTCTCTGGTAAACGTGCGACGAGCAGAGCAGCTAAACAGCTTTAGCTGTGAGGCAGTGGAAGCTAAATATACTACTGGAGACTGTGCCAGATACGATCTATTATTGCGTAAACGTGGCTACATGATACCTGTGCGCTCTCGTTTGAGAGAGAGAGAGCCCCCTCGAGATTATGCAATTCTGTCCTGAGAGTCTGTAAATCCACACACTTCCTTGGCCATGTTTGCTGCTTATATATCACATCAAAGGCAAGAATAAGGAACCCCAAATAATACAGAACTAACACATTCAAAATAATAATAATAATAATTGTTATATATTATATAAAAATAATGATTGTATTATTATGTGTGTATTCCAGTGTTTGAACTTTAATAGCAAACAAAACAATAAACACACTGAACAGCTGTGGAGGACCTCATGTCGAAGGTGTTCCCAGGATCCCTATATATACAGTATGTCTGGGAACAGACACACACAGCATAAATGCAATACATTTAATGCGGAAGAGGCTGTAAAGGCCCATCTTTCTTGTCATTGTGAAAAACCAAAAAACATGGCACTTTTGAATATATAACTTTACCCAACAGTAATGTATATAAATCTGTTGGGATATTCTCCGGGTTTGAGAGCAGGGTCAGTGTCAAATAGGGCACTGTATTTGGCCAGTGTGGAGAAGCACATGACCATGCATGACCTGTAAAACTTTGTGGATAAGCGCTAGGGGTCTGCAAGCTATGGGGATCGTGGGGCGATGAAGGCATTAGTGGGAATGATCAATGCTGAGCCATGGAATACTAAATCACGCCTCGGAATACCAAATTACATCTTAGACACTTTGTGTTTCCTCCCCCTGATATTTTCCCACTTCACCCCCTGCTGCTGCCAAGCTTCTGTAAAGATGAGGGAGACCTCCCTAAGTGGTTTTTAAAGCTTTCATTGTGCTCCCTCCTCTTTCAGCGT
>JAODLI010074907.1:0-12734 GCA_027575585.1 Percopsis omiscomaycus | reverse complement strand
TAGATAGATAGATAGATAGATAGATAGATAGATAGATAGATAGATAGATAGATAGATAGATAGATAGATAGATATAATGACATATATATAATAAATGTCATTATCAAAAACACTTTTTTGTTGGTCCTCACAATCTATTTTGTTCCGACATGTTCCACAACCCACAAGCTAAAACATGTATCCTTCACATGTTATATGACTGACATGTTATATGATTCAGGTTTTAATGTAACTCACAGGGGACTTTGGTGTTGTTGTTCATCAGGTCCTTTTTCCTCTTCTTTGCAGCCATGTCATAGTTAAGAGAGAGCAACAGGTTCTCTTTGTTGTTGAAACAGTCGCCTTGCTCTGTTTTACAGTAACTGGAACACCACATGAACATATTTCTTCAGTATCTTTAAACAAACTCTAAGATCTAAAATATTAATAGGTCTGTGATAAACTAATTTGTGTATTATTTCTATTCATGCATGTATGGACAATGTAATTTGCCCATACACATACCAAATATCTCGATTTGGGTATTTAAGGCTACTTAAAGTTCTGTTACATATTGTCCCACTGTAAGTGTTAATCATTCTGGAAGGCAGATGTATCTTAATCCAGTCACTTGTTGTGTGGTTATTAATAGCTCAGTGATTACCCTGGGAAGAGAACTGTCCCAGAAAAACAAAGGACACACACAGTCATGGAGTAACGGGGGATGGAAACAAAGTTTTGGGGTGGGACTATCCCTCATTATAATGTAACCACGTTTTTTAAGCTCACTATGGTTGGAATGCCTGCAATTTTTCTGTCTTAAATGGATTAAGTGCTGGCTTCATGGTGTTGCGTATTTCTTTAAAAGTTGTACGATACATGCACAGAACACTGTCACTACTTGCATGCAAGACAAACCTTTCAACAGAAACATTGTTGTTTTTGTCGTCTGCTGTTGTCTTTTTCCATCCCTCCTCGGTTTTTACCCAACTCTGACCAGGGGACCTCCAATCCTGTCCAAGAAAAGGCATCTTGATTGGATGACGATCAAATCAAAAAGCAATATCGCGATTTACAGCTGTTCCAAAGTGTAGTTGTCTGTATCTCTTCCTCTGTACATTCGTCTTTGATGTGTCTCTTGTCTACTGTTGTCATTGCGCAGCTGTTCTTATATCCACAGAACAGGAACCCGGAAATACTTAAGATCCGCCCACTTTGGAAACTTTCCTGCAACACGTGGCTTTGTTTATCATCTTCAATGTTGCAAAACTTCTTTGGAACTGAGCTGTTGTCGCCATGCATTTGTTTTTTACACATTATTTTTGACAGACTTATTGTTTTTTCTTTATATTAATATATTGTATTGTGGTTGACTTGACATTGTTCTGTAATAATAATTACAATAAGACAAATGGCGAAGTCGTTACTCGACTTTACTCGGTTTTATGAATAGATCAAGACCCTCTAGTTTTCATATACTGTAGTGTTTAGTTACACCATGGATTTCTTTTTTTCCCTCGTCCCTTCTTTTTATTCCTTCTGTCTTTTGTTTTTTCCCTTGGGATATGTGCAAGGGTTATAAAAGATAAAATAATTAAAACTAATCACAGGAGAACTTTGATTAGGTCTGTCACCACTGGGTCCACTCATGATATGACTGTGCTCAGTGGTCGTACTGTTAGCAACCACATGACACTGATAGTCAACCAGGAAGAAATCAAGCACGTTAAATGGTGCCTTGTTTGTTTATGATGCCAGTTAAAAGTAGAAATATTTTCTGTAGTCGATAAACTATATCTTTTTTATGACATACCAATTGAAACCCAGAGTGAGTATTTTTAATAGTTTGGGGTGGAATGTCTTCAGTAGAACATACTTTACAAAACTACTGAAACCCATATAAAGATTTACCCTCCTTAATGTAGGATGGGTGGCCCACCTTGTTTACTGAAGTGGTTATTGCTGAATTTTCTGTCTGAATGATCATCACACAGTGAATAGGACAATGATTTAGTTAGTGTGAAAGTTCTCAGGCCTTGTTATCTCTCGCCCCAAACAATTGCTGGTTTGATACGTGATACGTGCTTATCTGGCTGTATCTACAGTATGTAGATATGTATGTGTTAGTATGTATGTGTTATCCACACTTATATCTGTGATCAACGCCTTGCTGTGACCTTATATCTGTTTGGTGTATGTTAATATATGTGATAGTGGGATGTGTAAAAAAGCTAGAGGCGATCCTCCTTTGCAGAATGTGCAAGCAACATCACACGGTTCACACTCTGTGTGTTATATCGGGCAACGACTGTTCTTCCAAGAACTAACTTGTGTTTCATCTGAGCCAGCGTCGGTGTTGAGACATAGGCTATGCCTGCGACGGGTGCATGGCCATTCTATAGGCTGCTGAACACCTGCTTGAATTTGCTGAGCAATCATTTCATTAGTAAACATTAACACAAATGATTAAAGGTCCCCTATTGTAAAATTCTAGTTTTTTCCTGTTGTGTGGTCAGCTGTGTTGTCTGAATGGACCTGAAAGGGGCAGGTCTAATTTCTGCAATCTGTCTAACATGTCATTTAGCTAAATTACTCTCTGAAGACATTATGGTGTGGCAATTTGGTGACCCCAGGTGTGACATAATTTCTGGATTGTAACCAAGCGGCAACATTTGATTCTTAGAAATTAAGCCAATTAAGTTAAGTTCCTAAACATGCAGTTCCTCGAATGGCCACTTGAGGCAGGCTCCAAAAGCGAATTAATCCCCATAGACCCCAATGTTAAAATGTCCAACTTTACAGCATAAATAAATATGTTTACAGCTTGGTACAAAAACGGTTTTGGTCTCTAGAGCTATTTTCCCTGATCATGAAAACTGTACGGGGGGTGAATTTCTATACAACTCCTCAGTTGAAATTATATTAAGACATTAATTTAAGCATTTATTATACATAGCCGGGAGTTAGGCCCGAGCCACTACGCTTCAAACCCGTTCTTCAGAAAATCTATCGGTCACGGAGGGTTTGTCCACTTATTTATACAGTCTATGATTGTAACCAATCGTCTCTGACCTACAGTATGCTGCCACTCCCAGTCATTCATTTTGTGCAATGGGTCACCATATGGAAAAGGTCAAAGTAAACACACAGGGTAGAGAGAGAAAAACCTCAGTGAGCTAGAACATCCACAGTCTCCTGCAGTTTGTGGTTGTTACAACATACAGTGGATTGACAACCATCATACATCTGTCCTGTAGGTTTTTGTGGGGGCAGACATGGCAGCAGCAGGTCATGTTGATGGAAATCACAAGACATGTCGCTACAACTTCAATGCACATTTATTACTGTGTGAACTAGATTAGATTATTGCTTGTATGACAATGTGGTTCCCTGGAGTCAGTTAAAGTCTATTTCAAGAGTAGGACTAAAAGACAACTTGGAAAGTCCCAGCAAGTGTTTGGTCAGTTGGAGGCTGACTGAGTGGGAAACTATGACCAAAGTCTCAAAATAGCACATTTGTGCATTTCATTTAATTAGTCTCACACTACACATCATCAGATAAACTTTGTTAAGTGTTTGCGTCGGCAGCATGGATGTTAAAGTGGATCATTTGGATGAGACAGTTCTATTCTATCCATGTTACTGGGGACGTATCTTAGGTACTTCAAATTCTTCTCTCAAACGCCTCCTAGAAATGCTCCTCTTCTTCTTGATACGAGGAGGGTGGCAGAACTGGTGTGTGGAGTGATGTTTTCACTATGAAATATCCAAACTCCTCTAAGCAACCGCTCACCAAAAACCTTTCAACAGAACATGTGGTTTAAAAAAGTGATATACTCAAATGAACCACTTGTAATACTGATAAGCAAAGACTAGCATCCGCCCCCCTTTCCCTGTTTTTGTTGTGATAGTCAGATGGGACAGCTAGCAAGTCCTACAACACACACACACATACATACACCTGTTGCTGCTTCTCCTGCGTGAGTTTCATCACTGATTCGAGCTCCCTGACTGTTATGACACCCTGGTCACCAGCTTATACACACACACACACTTCTTCCCTGCCATCTGCCAACTAGCACAGCAAAGCCACAGGGGCCAACTGTTTCACGTGGTGCAACATCCACCCTCTTGTTTGTTTGTTACCCAAAATAACACCACCTCACCTATAGTTTACCAGCTCCCACCCTTTTTTCCACCTACTCCACCCACTGTACCCAAAACTGCCCCGCTTGCTGGCAGCAAGTGACAGGGTCAACGTTTGGTCCAGTGACTTTTGCGGTTCACTGAAATGTACATGCAATGACATCCAGTCACATTATGTTTACCTCACATGGAATAGCTGACGTCAGACAATGGAACGTTTTCATAGTGATTATCATTATGTAATCAATGTATCAACTGATCTTGTAATCCACTGATTTCGAAAAATGTATTTAAAATAAGTTAGAATTCCTAACTTAGAATACGTCAGCAGGTCTTCCTATTGCTAGTTGTTTATGATAAGCTTTTCCTATGACAGTATTCCAGTTTGACCTTGTCTGGCTGCTTTTACCTTACACCCCTTCCTGCCTGTGTCTGTTCTAGCAAATCAGAAATTGGCATATAAATTACTCTTATCCAACTAACGTACGTTAGGGTCTTATTTCACACACAACAGGTGTGGACCAATGCAATCAGGACAACGTGTTTCAACATAGTAGTACTGGAAAGTTCTGGAAGATATAATACTGGCTAAACATCTCCTGTGTCTATGCAGATCCCAGGAGCCTGCCAGGGCATGTACAACTGGTGTATGGGTCATATAGTCCGACTAGATATTGAAGGTACATACGCGCTCAGGTTGCATTTGGTGTCAACTGACGAGAGAGAGAGAGAGAGAGAGAGAGAGAGAGAGAGAGAGAGAAAAAAAAGAGAGAGAGAGATGTGAGAGTGTGTATGTGGTATCAAAAATGAAACAGAAAACCAAGTAGAAAACCATCAGTACACAATTTTATGCAATTCATACGTAAAAAAAATACAAAGTATTGTATAACATAGGTATAAATACATAGCACATAACAACGAAGTCTAGCCGTACATATCATTAGTGTCATGGAATTCAATTATTCAACAGATATGAGAACCACAGTTCAAATGTAAAACATAAATTAAAATCACGAAAAACAAAAACAAGAATTTAATATTCACACACTTTTATAAGAGCTCATGTTGTAATAGTCTAGTTTATCCCCATATTTGTAAGTACTGACAGTTTTTGGCTATTGCGCCAATGCCACACAAAAAAAACAGGGGGAATGCTTTAGATAAATGATGCCATGTTTACAAATAACAGCTGTTTAGTCCTGCTAGTACACACAAACCCAGTTCTAAAAAATAGGATGCCTTTAATATTAGCCAGCCAGCCATGTTAGTGTCAGATGACCAATAGCAGAAACCCCAGGGATTTGAACATGACAAGAGAAATCTCAGGATTTAGAGCAGGCTAAAAATAAATGTTTCATCCATGGCGAAGTTGAACAAGTCATTCTGGACAGTGTGGCAGGCAGCGGTTTTAGTGAGGCGTAGAATTTCAGAACATAGAAGTGCATTTACCATAAAGGTATTAGAGTATAAATGGAGTAAATTGGACATAAAGCATTTAAACATAAAAATAAAAAAATCATCTCAACAATCATTTAATCATTACTCAGTAATGCAGTTGCCAGAGGAGTTCCTTGTTTTCAAAGTGTGTGTGTAATAAATAGAAAAGGTAACAGCTCAATTAAACGTCAAAAGGTCTTGGCTATGCACAGTCATTTGATTACATATCTACAGCTACTAATGTTGCTTTTCAAGTATTTGAAAGGCTACCCAGTAATGATTTCCCCCATTTCTGTGACACGCAGGTTAGACACAGCGAGCCATGGTCAAATAGTTTATAGGGCAACGTTCCCTTGGATGTCCAAGTGTCTGTCTTGGGATCGTAGCTCTCAAAGTTGTCTGAGTCCTCTATGACATCATGGCCGTTGATGTATCGTCCTCCTGTGATGTAGAGCTTGTTGTTGAGGACGGTGGCAGCGTGATGCATCCTTCTCTCCTTCAGGTTAGCGCACTTGATGAAGCGGTTGGCCTTGGTGTCATAGGCTATCATTCTTCTGGTGTAGCCTTCAGCAAGGGAACAACAGCATGAACTTACGGCTGGCCAACAACAATCTGTTTGTAGTGTTTTAAGGGTTGACAACCAGCTCCCATGTGTCGAACTTTACTACAATTTACTCCAACCAACCTCCAATGATGTAGATTTTGCCGTCTAGAACAGCAGCGGGGGCAGAGACATTCTTCACTGTCCTGTTCTCCATCTTACACCACAGGTTTCTGGAAATGTGATACACCTACAGGAAAAAGAGCACCAGAGCACCAGACGGAGAGAGACATGAATGTATACAATGGATTAGGAAATAATAATAATAATAATAATAATAATAATAATAATAATAATAATAGTGGGATTGCCTAATACTGTATATTAATGACAATATCAATCAATCAATCAATCAATCAAGACTTTTGTGGGCGTTTCAACATTGGGCAGGACCGGAAGTGTAACCTTCATTCCATCAGTCAATCAATCAATCACTGAAAGCTGAGAATGACTTATTTAGCTAGTAATTTACCTGTATAATCCTTACAGGATTCTGCATAGCATCTTCACCTCCAAACATGTAGATCCTCTGATCCAGAGCAGCCACTGCTGGATGCAGCACAGCCTCTGGCATGGGCGCCATAGACTCCCACTGGTTGAACATACTGTTGTACCTGTTAATGTCAATGGTTTGTTGGTTTCAATGTTTTAAACATTCCAGTGAATCAGAAAGCTGCAGTAGCAGGTTGGAGGACTGTTCCTTATCTTTGTAGTGGAACACCTAGACTGCTGGTACTGTGCTCAAAGCACGCAACTTTGTAGATGATGCGCAATCTGAATCAGATTTAAGCAAACAGAGGTCTTCAGGAAGTCCAAAGGTGTGTGTGCATGCATGTGAGTGATCGTGATTGGTAGGGGCAGGTAAAGAATACGCTCTCGCATCTGATTGGTTAAAGTGGTGCTCATTCTTGCACATCATCTACAAAGCTGCCTGCTGCACCTTTAAATTCCGCATTTAACCTCACCTGTCCACACTGCTACACACTCTTCTGTCAGGCCCCAGACCTCCCAGCACAAAGATAAAGTGCAGGTGGGAGACACTCTGGTGGGCAAACCGCGGCTTCAGCATCGGCTCTGCCACTCTCCACTGGTTGGTCTTGAGTGAGAGGGTGTAGACTGTTGTGCACACCTGGCTGTGCTTGGTGTTCGTGGTCAGCCCCCCTAAGACGTAGAGCACACTGTGGAGGCAGACGTAGGAGGCTTTGTACAGGCGAACGGGCAGCTTGGCGAGCCACTGCCATGATTGGCTCTTCTCGTCGAAGAGGAGGGCCTCCCTCGAGGTCTGCTCGTTGTTCTTCCTCCCTCCCACTAACACCAGCGCCTCCTGGAAGGTGTAGCGCCTCGGCGCCCCCCAGACAGGCGTGAAGTCGGACGCTATGTCGCCGATGCACTTTGTGCTGACCGAGAACATGAGGCGTCGAACGGATTCAATGAGCTCGGTGCAGAGAGTGGAGGACTGGATGAGAGGATCGTTGGCGATGAACTGGAAGAGGTAGGTCGGGTGGATGTAGCGGAGACGGACTTTCTTAAAAAGGTCACTGATGGCTCCGCACCTGGATAAGGGAGCGTGGTGAATCCATGCGACGAGTGTCTCGAACACCTGCTCTTCCTCCGCGCAAAGGCTATCATCCTCCAGATACCCCATGAGCTCCGATAACGAAAGCTCGCACAGATCCTCGGACATCGACACATCCGAGAAGCTCTTCATGGCCATCTCCTTGGCCTTGTCTCTCAAGCTGTCACAGTTCAGGATCTCAGAGAGTCTTATCATGCTCAGACAGTTGTCCGGGTTCAACTGCCGCTGAAGGAAACAGGAGCAGGCCTCAAAAAGGCGGCCATATTGCAGCATGGATGCCGCGTGCATCAGGGGCAGCACCATCTCCAAGGTGATACTGATGAATCCCGTGTAAACGTAGTCAATAACGCTGCTTAAAATGGTCGATGTGATTCCCTTCAAGTCAATCTTGGTCTGTTGTCTCTCCAGAAAATTGTTGCAGAACATGGCTCTGAAGTAGGGACTGCTGGACACCAGGACATTACGGTGGCACGGTATCTCAGTGTTGTCCGAACATAGCAACACATCGGTCAGGACCTTCTCCTGTCTCAGTCTGTTGAGCTGCACTAGTATGTTGGAGGACTGCTCCTTATCTTTGTAGTGCAGAACCTCGACTGCTGGTCGGTCCATACTGAAAAGGGCAGATATTATCACTTCTTTTAAGCTCAGACCTCCCAGAGCTTAAATTGATTATTGTGGAAATGTCTCCACAACTAGGCTTCTGTGTTTCTGTGGGTGTTGTATGTTTTGATGACTTTCTCAGTGGTGCTGTTTTATGGTGTTTTGAAACCCTAAAAAAGCATTTTTAATATTTATTTCCAATTTGAATGAAGGTGGATTTGCATTATGCCATCAATGTCATCTAGTTAATAAATGTGTTACATTTTAGTGGCTTAGGTAATGCTTAACATCCCTAAGTGAACAGACTCTAAGGTTATAGCATTTTCACGTGAACAATATTCAAGTGAAACAAGTACACTTGATCAATATTCAGTACATGAATAGTGATATACAGGACATATGCTGCAATGGGGATTGAACCGGTGACCGTTTCTTAGCTAAGTTCACAACCCCTTGCCCTTCCTCCTAGCTCTGCTCATTATATGACATCACAATACTGCCAATATTGTCAATTCAATTGCATCTAGAGGATTTACATTAGAACAACTTCAGCATCAATCAGTGGCGAAGAAATAGTACTGATGCTCTCGTGGTGCAGTCTTACCTTTTTCTCTTCTCTTCTCTGTCTCTATATGTTTTGTAGGCGTCCTTGGTATTCAAAGCAAAAACTCAAAGCAAAACATGTGACACCTGACATTTCCCTGTACAAGTCTTCGTCTCTGGTGTTGATGCTGTGTGTCTGCATGTTCTAAAGGGGGCTGCCTCTTTGTAGGAGCTTGTTGCATGGTGTTTGTTGTTGTGGTGTCTTTCCACGAGGCCTCTGTGTACATTCCAGCCCTATAAATAGGGCCTCTCTTTGGCAACACCACAGCCGACTCACATGTGACTCTGAGTTCATTCTCAGTAACTGTCTATCACTTACTCGCTATATTGCCTTCAGTCTCTACCCTTTCCCCCCCAATCACATTCTTAACACATTCATTCGTTCACTCCTTTTCTTCCCCTTTTCTAATTATTTCACTATATTCCTCTCTCTGTCCCAATACTGCCATATACTTCAGTATGTTTATGGCAGTTTAGATACTCATGCACTTGGACAGAAAACAGAATGACAGCATGGTTACAATTAATCAGTGTTGAAGTTGTTGCTGTATTCATAGTTGTTGGCTGCATGGCCCACTAAAGATCTCTTCAATCTCCATGGCCAAAACTATACAAGGCTGCCACAAAACAAAGCAACTAGCTTAGTCCCTAGGCTCCTTGTGCTTGCTAGCAAACTAATGTTAACATTGTTTTGCCACTTGTAGCCTATGCAGGATACATTACAGGACAAACAAGGTGTTTGATATACCAGACAAGTGCTCTTGATTTGCCAGAGCTTATTGTCACCATAACACTATATGCATAAATAAGAGACATAGTGACTTAAATGTAGGCCTACAATTTGTATGCTTTGTCTATGAGGTCACATTTAGCTACATATAATTGTAGCCTATGTGCCATTGTGCCATATATGGTGCATAACATATCAAACATCAATAATAATAAAAAAGATTGCTCTCGGTTTCTAGTTGAAAAGCCTTTGGCCCTTTCTTTAGTGGTTTTCACAAGTTGTTTCCAGTGACTCTGTATTTGTACCTTTGTTTTCTCTTTTCCAAATATGGAAAGCTGCTATATTTTTTGTTATCTCATTCTTATTGGATCGATATCAAATTGGAATCTAATTGTTATCGAATCAGAATAGAATTGGGGCATCTGTGCCAATACCCATACCCTACAAAACATATAGTAAGCTATTTGTGTAAATTATAGGCCTGTGTGTTATAGTTTAGTCTTCTAAACTAGCATAATTAAGTAAAACATATTGTAGGCTGCATTAATAAGGATGTATGTAATCTGCATCCTAAATCCTAAAACTTTGCATATTATATATTAATTGTAGGCTACAGTTTAAACATAAGCTATTCGGTTGTTATATATTTTTCCTCTGGAAAAAACATGGGACATGGTGATCAAATTCTCACAAGCCAACAGCACCATCTAGTGGTATAGCGTCTCAGACATGATAAAAACAATTACGAACGGACCTTTAGCGTTCACATTTATTGAAAATTCAATAACATGCTAAATCGTTCTACATGGGACAAAGTTGGCTATCAATTCCAGTTAATATCCAAAGCAAAGCTAATACAGGGACATCTGCCCTTACATAGGCCTATTATGAATCATAAATCGTCTGTCATGTGATGCTCTACTACTTCCTCACATATTCATAGTGTTGCTGTAGGCTAGGCCTAATTTTGTCCTAACTAAATTGCATGTTGCCCAACCTTTATTTCACCTCGTCCTCTCGCCTGAGGGCGACAACATAATATTGTAGAAACTATTATTTTATACCACCAGCAGAAAACAAAGCCCCACAGAGCAGAATATTGATATGCAGCATGATTGGTGTTTTCGCTTACCACCCCTCCCTTTAAGGACTATGTCTTCATATCACCAATGATTATCTTTTCATAAGCACATATCCTATTAAAGCCTATACCCAGGGGCTTTAGATTCCACTGATTAGCCCTTCCAGTGTGTGTTCGTGTGCGGGCGCTGACGTGTATGAGTGCGCTAGAAGCATGTGTGATGACAAGGAGGATACAAAATATATATATATTTGAGAAATCAGACAGTCTGCCCTTCAAAGATTATATATATACAGTATATATATATACAGTATATAGAATATTTGAGATAAATATATATATAGAGAGAGAGATAATATTTGAAGGGCAGACTGTCTGCTTTGTCAAATCAAAGACTATGCGCATGGACAGTGAATTTACGTACATCACCGCAGTTGATTGCATCCAAGTGCACACAGCAGTAGGCCTACTGCATAATAGTTGGCCTATTTTGATTTCTGTACTTTGATTTCTGAGTCCAAATTCACGCAACTCTTGACCTTAAATTACAGACCTTATTAACATCCTTTGAAAACCCATAAAGAAAAACTTTGAAGAAACATGGTGAAGAAAGTAAAAACAAACAGCACAGCCACAGAGGTTTAGGTATAATAAGGGACAATGCTAATAATGATTCACTTTCATCTGCTTTCTCGAGTGCAGGCTACTCTACATAAAAACACCCAAATAATCTACAGTATGTAAAATATTTATTGTAGAGTTTGTGTAGATCGTTGGCTCACCAGTTATACCATTAAAGATGCCAAACCATACTTTTGACTTGATTTGACTTGGTGCCACTTCAGATTGTTTTTGTTTAACTGAAGATTTCTTCCTTTAATCTCTAGCCTGTTACTCTGAAATATTTCTGCGGCTGTATAGTGGTTTGGTCACTTTGTCACATCCATTTACAGAGTGTGCCTGGACATTGGGGAAGCAATTTTACACTTGACTGCAGCAGCGTAGGAGACGCTGAAAAGCTCACTGTCAACTATAGCCCTTTAAAACGAGCTAACCAGGGCTTAGGAGTTATTTGTTTCACTGTACTGTACTGAGTACTGTGTCTGCTGTGAGCTACATATAGTGACAAACTAAAGGCTTTCCAGGCTTGTATAAAAAAAAAAGGAAATAGTATACAAAGACCTACAAAGACAATGTCCAAAGACTCGCTGAGCTTGTCTCCAAACTGCTATGTCCGGAAGAATGATTCAACGACATGACCTAGATTCTTATTGTCAGAGTAAAGGCCATTTAAATATAATAATGTCAATGTTACACAAAGGGTCAGCACAGACAATAGCCCCATCAGTGAATCAGCGTCTCATACGCTTTCATATGTTAATAGTGTCCACTAGGTGTCATACAAACATAATGTAGATTTAACAATGGCGAAAGGCTTGAACAAGCTATCAAGGCCAGACCCACAGTTCACTTACACACACACACACACACACACACACACACACACACGCACACGCACACGCACACACACTAAGACAAGAGCTGTTTATCAAACAGACAGCCACGAGAAACCACCACAAAGCGTTTTCCATTTATTAGATATCCTGAGTGTTTTTTAACATAAAATATAGGCTACACCCAATGTTTAAAATTGTACTCGCCTGTTAACTCTGACGCAGATAGTCGAGACAATTTAAACCGCCTTGAGAACCGTGATAGCCTCCTCAGTCAATCTGCAGTGGGGATATTGCTCCCTGGCTGCAGGCACGTAGAACTGTGCCTCACGGAAGAACTGTAATCGTGATCTAGCTCCAATGGAAAAAATGGCCAAGCAACAAAAATGTGTGCTTGTGTGTGTGTGTGTGTGTGTGCGTGCACACATTTGCATTTCACTAAGAATTTCCATCCAGTAACCTACAAGACACTGATGGTGGGGTGGGAAGGTGTGTGTGTGTGTGTGTGTGTGTGTGTGTGTGTGGGG
>JAODLI010074906.1:0-12734 GCA_027575585.1 Percopsis omiscomaycus | reverse complement strand
GTGTGTGTGTGTGTGTGTGTGTGTGTGTGTGTGTGTGTGTGTGTGTGTGTGTGTGTGTGTGTGTGTGTGTAAAAGGTGAGAAAATTATTTCAGTGGAAAATGGGAGCAGAGGTCACTTTTAAGTGGCTAAATAAATTAGACATTTTCCTTTTAAAATGGTTTAACTTCTGTTATGTTGAGGTTGAAAGAAGTTGTAGTCTTTCTCTCTATCGACCTGGACAATTTCAGTTTATTGTTGGCCTAAATAATAACACCTCCATTTATTCTTTCTGTAGAGTTAACATTCCCTAATAAATAGTGCTTCTGATCACAATGATGGTGCTAACATGAAGGCCAAAGATCGCAAAGATCAGCAAATATTAGCAATTATTGCCACGTTGGACTCCTTCCAAAAGATTGTTAAAGAATGTATTATTTTGTCACCAATGCCAGGGACAAAACTAAGGACCATTTCAATAGGAAACAACCTCCACTTAGACCACAAGGCTATCCTGCCCAGGGCTTGTCACCTTTATTTGTATGTGGAACGTCTAAACATTATGAAATCATACCTCACATTCAGTATAACGTTTAGCAACTGGAGCCTGATAAATAGTGCCATCCTAGCTTCCTCTAGTTTTAATACTGCTGTTACAAATGACCTAATTGTATTATAGTAATTTTGTGAATTTCATGAAAGCTATTACTATAATATCCTACAACTTCCCATTGTGTAGATGGTGGGTGGGAGAGTGGCAAATGTGCTCATCCAGCTGTGGAAGCTCAGGCTTGGCTAAAAGGACAGTGCTTTGTATCCAGGCACAGGGTGTGGATGAGCAAAGAGCCTTGCAGCCATCCGAATGCAAGCACATTCCCAAACCTGAATCAGTATCTTCCTGCAATACACATATTCCTTGCCCAGCAGATTGGACCACAGGGATCTGGTCAAAGGTGAGACTGTTTGAATGTTTCACATCTTAGGCCACCTTTCATAAACATATTAACAAATGCCTTTATATGTTCAGTAGTGACTGCAACTCTAAACCAAGCTAAACCAAGTCAGTTATAACCAATCATGTTCTTTCTCGTCTTTCTCACAGTGTTCAGTCACGTGTGGAGGTGGCATACGTCGTCGTAATGTAACCTGCTCTAGAAACACAGTAGTTGACTGTGACCCACTAAAACAGCCCACTGCTTTAACTTCATGCATTCTCCAAGACTGTCCACAGGTGGTAGATATTTTTGGAGGTGGGGACTGGTCTGGAAGTGGTTCGTCCAGCAAAGAAATCTTCAATGAAATCAACTCCATACTTGAGGCTGATCCTGTTCCTAAACACAGTACCACCAGAGCCCAGCCTAAGAACCATAATGACCTGAAAAACATTATTGAAGCTGACTTCTTACAAAACAATTACATTGAAAAGATGGATAAATCCTATGAGAAAAATGTTGAAGTTGATGATTTTTACTACGACTATAACTTCATCAACTTTCATGAGGACCTGTCCTATGACTCGGACCCTGGCAATAATGAATATGATACTGAAGACAATAATGACTCTGGTCCTCAAAAGGAGCTCAAGCCAGGCATTAGCATGAAAGAAAACACTTACAGGAAAACTACAATCAATCCCACAACTACCTCATACATTTTTACTGCACATACGTTGGATGGGAAAAAACAACAGGATGTTGAAGTGGCAAGTAAACTTCCGACAAAAACATCCATTGCAATAGATTTTATTTCTGAGGACTATTTCCTGCCTGTCTCAACCAATCCCTCACCAATGTCTTCTCCCACTCGACATTCAAGTACATCAATGAAGAATCATCAAAATACTGGTTGGCCTGGAAACCTACCAAACAGAAAGGAGCCCACTAATAATAATAATAAACAGGAAGCTGTAAATATCAATGAAGACAGTCTGGAGATAATTAGTAATGAGGATAATTCTGTTACTCTGAAAAGTGCTGCTCCAACTCCAGTCAGCCAAGCTATTGAAGTGGACACCCTAAATACACCCGTGGGTAGTGAGACAATAGTGGATCTTGATAATTATGGGTACAGTTACGTTGGAAGGAGTACAAGTACACAGAGTACATCTACATCAGATATCTCTGACTCTCAAGGAGATTTAAAGAGCCCAGAAGCTCCCTTAAGTTCCCCGTACCCACATGTCATAGTTCAAACCCATAAGGACACAATTCCAGGCCATTTACATGAAAATACTTCAGAAATACCTCAATCAACCAGTGTTTCACTTGACTCATCAAATGTATTTCTACCATCCTTCATTTCATTGGGTAAAGACTTGGAACAACATAATTTGTATATGGACACCAAGGGTGATGGCCAAGACCAGTCAAGATTAGCTGAAAGTGACCTCTTTTTGACATTGCCTCCTGCTCAGGAAACCACTGCCACCCATTCTATTCCATCAGACCATATCTCAGGAAATCAGAAAGACTTTCACAGCACCTCATCAATAACTGGAACAGAGCCTTTAATTCCCAAAAAAATTGAAGGACGAGGCACTCAGCCTTCACCAATCATTATCCAAACAAGTTCCCAGCCCCTTCCATTTGAGCCACAGGTAACTACACAGTTTGCCTTCATTGAACATAATACACCTCATGAAGACATTTCCAGACCCCAAGCCCCATCGTCACATGATTGGTCTGACTATGACTACAATAAAATGGTCATTTCCCCAAAGCTGAGAGGCAACAGTCGTCCTCGTCCTTCAGCCAGACCTTTAGCAAACACAGCTGCCACTCCTCAGTATAGCATGGCTACACTAGCAACCCTAAACGTGCCGTCCCAAGGACCTACATTGTCTACTCTACCAACCCATCTGCCTTCTCCCATGCCCACTCTATTGTCCACATCAGCCTTTACTCAAGTCACCACAGAAGCCTACTGGGTCGTCGGCAACTGGAGCTCAGTGAGTTGTCACTCTTACGCTTACATTCCTCAACTTATTGGGGTGTACCTACACTGTGGGAGTGGAACAAGCTAGTACTTTCAAGCTCAGTAATGGCTGGGCTTTTATTATGCTGACACAGATTCGGCTGGAGGTCATGACACAGCCTAATTAAAATTCTTCCAGTATCTTGGAGAGACACTCAAAAGTCTACAACTTCCCAATAGCATGTTAAATGTTTTAGTTTCTTTCATACTGCTGCTGGGCTCTGTATAGAATTTACAGAATGCTTTTCATTTGGCTATTGTGAATAGTTGCATAGGTTGGTATAACTAACAGAAAAGTGAATGTTATTTAATATAATTTGCATATAATGATATAATCAATAAGTTCTGATTTGCATATTAAGCACTTGTTTCAGACACTCATGTACAAAGAATAAGTGACTGTATAATGGTGTTTGTTGGCAGTGCTCCACCAGTTGTGGCATGGGTGCCATCTGGAGAGCTTTGGCCTGCAGCA
Source organism: Percopsis omiscomaycus (assembly GCA_027575585.1). NCBI lineage: Eukaryota > Metazoa > Chordata > Actinopteri > Percopsiformes > Percopsidae > Percopsis > Percopsis omiscomaycus. The sequence goes on along the minus strand of JAODLI010074906.1, from coordinate 9,309 downwards.
CCGGGTCAGATTCGGACTGCCATCCTGTGAAGAAGCCAATACCCGCCAGGCGCTGTTACCTACGCCCATGCTCCTCATGGAAAGTGGGAGAATGGACCAAGGTCAGACTGGTTTACACATATTTTGTATAGACATTGTTTTACCTAATCATAAGCCTTGAAGAAGTGTTGCATCATATTTGACAATCATCAAAAGACTGAGTTACATAAAGAATAACTTCAGCAGAAAGCCTGCAGAAATTCTTGTTGATATCCCTAATTCATAAAACACACTTTTGACAGTCTGTAGTTCATTTGATACATTGATATGTTCCACACTTGTTTCTAAAATAGTTTTCCGTTGTCTTATTTCGTTGTCTTATTCCATCGTGTCGCATTGTTACATTAGTGCTCCAAAAACTGTGGGGGCGGTGTAACATTAAGAGAGGTCCAGTGTCACGACATGCGGGACCAGAGGCCTCTTCGACCATTCCACTGCCAGACGATCTCCTCCAGGCCAAGAACCCACATGTCCTGTAACCTTCAACCCTGCCTTGACTGGTATACCTCCTCCTGGGGTCAAGTGAGTCTATTATCTTAACTGAGAAAGTTTAAAAAGGAACCTAGTTAACCCTATCCCTCTCTCTAAAATCAAAATTGCATACGCTTCAACCTGATGCCCTCACATTTCCCAGACCTGAATACAATTAAGAACCTCTTGGACGTTATGTATCGTGCATCCAACGCCACCAAGTAGCGCCACAGACTGTCCAGGAGCTCACTGATGCCCTGAGCATGCCCAGAAGTTGTCGGTAGTGCATACAGGCACGTGGGGGCCATGCACATTACTCAGTCACATCATGAGTTGCTGTGATGAAATTCTAACAGGTTCACAGCCTGTGATTTCAATTGTTTACTTTGATTTTCAGAGTTTGAATCCACCATTCGGTTGGTGATTTTGGGTTCTATTGACCGTTGTTACATAATTTTGTTCTCAACGAGTTACAAAATATACAGCAAAGATTTTGATCTTTAATATATTTTGTTCATTGAGACCAGATTTGTGATTTCAGTGTTCACTTCCTTTTTTTGAGCAGTGTATTTGTATACTAAAGTACATAGAAGCCCTACACACATATTAGCCCACAGGTGCAAGATTTTGACTTGCAGAATATGAATTAATATACTGTACACTTTGCTGCTTTTGTGATTATGTAAATAACACGTCTTGCAGCTAGCCTACATACTTAAAATAAAGATTTGTAATTTCCATTTAAAGCTTTATCTCAGAGCAATACAATAGACAGTGTTCTATCACAGTCCGTTATTACATTGCATGTCAGTGGGCGTCTCTCAATTCTCCATACAACATACAGTACTAATAATATGCAATTTTATCATACTTTATTTGTACCCAAGTTTAGTAAACCAACGGTATCAGTAATCGCACTAAACAGATTAAAATTTCAAGTATGTGAAATAGTTTACATAGCATGTAGTTCCTACCAAATAATTCATACATCATTAAGGGCAGAGAGGGATGAGTCAAAACTGAACTATGTATCTATAGTAACTATGTAGTATCTGTTTGAGATCCCTTGAGATCCCTGACACACAGAGCATCCAAATTGAAATGAAATGTGTTCAGTGAGATAAATCGATTCATCGTTGTTCTTCATGTAATTGAAAGCTTGTTACAGCAGACCAACAGCATTCTAATCAAATGAATGAGGTAAAGGATGATTTTCTCATCTTGGATTGCTTGGAACAACAGTAACCACCATTTATTGACAGGACCACTGTCACTAAGCATGACAGCCGCAGGGACAGAGTTACATAATTGGCTTTTGCAGGGTCTTAAGTATCCAGAAAATTGCACAACTCCTCAATGTTGTGATGCCACAGCTTAAAATGATATCCTCTGGTTATGTCAAAAGAATACATTGAACTCATTACTCTTAAGAATTATGAGTCCTCTAAAATGCTGGATGCTGCGTTTCTGTTATATTTAATATTGCAGTCATGGGACTCTCGAGTGATATTTCTTTCAGCACTGTGATTAATACAAATTCTCTCAGCCCCAAAGGCTCTCTCTTGTGTGTGTACATACTGTAGATGTAGTAGCAGTGAGCTAATAACTTTTCAGACTTCCTGTACCAATCTGCAGAGAAAGCACATCATTTTGTATTCCCACTCCCACAGCAGCACTAGCTGTTGTTTACCTTTTCTATCGCCTACAAGCGCAAGCACCAACCTGTTTAATATGTAGAATACTAATTATGTCTTACAAGACCACATACTGTATGCGCCAGACAAGCTTCCAATAATGTCTTGTGTGTGTGGCTCGTCCATTGAGGTAAGGGAGGACCATCCTCCCTAAAAAGAGAAAAAGAAATACACTTAAATTGAACAGGTTAATATAAATAAAAAATATTGATAATAATACTGTAGCGCAATCACGCCAAACAGGTCAGACTCGGTTGAACATGCTTAGCACGGTTTTATTTCAGCCCACAAAGGGTTTAACACAGCCTTGTCAGGTAAGGTAATCCCTCAGGACTACTGGTGTTTGAACTTGAGCTTCTACAGTTAGTCTGGGCTGGATAAACAGAACCTTGCATTTAATGCTATAGACTGCGTGCAGTGTGGAAGAGAGACAACAGGCTAACACGGGCAATTACAGGGAGTTGGTACATTTCAGGGACTTGATAGCACGCTCTGATATTCCCATCCAGAGCCCAAAGTGATTAGATGTGTTATTCCCTCTCGTTCACCTGGCTCCTTTTTTATATTCATACTTTGTGTTGTAATATGATTATGATATTTGTTCCTTATGGAAGATGGGAATAAACTTTGGGTACAATACCTTACCTTATCTAGTTAGATTATTGCTGCATTTGAACATAAGAACAACATAACATAACACAAGTAGAGATAAGTAGTCAACTAGTGTAAAATAACATTACGTTTGTGTATGTGTGTGTGGTGCATAAACATACACAAACAGGTACTGGAATGATTGGTATTATGATTTCCCTGTTAATTATTTACCAGCAGCCATGGTTTATATTAATTTATTGAGTTTGCTTTTTTCATAAAAAAAATGTCTCAAAGCTGTCACAGTCGCACCTAAATTAGGAGTACATGGGAATGTTCATTCACAACACTACTACAACTTCTATCAACTACAAGAAATCTTAACCAGCTAGTACAGCTATGTCCTAACTCTCAGTCAATCCAATGTACCAATCCAATGTAATGTAATCAATGCACCTTTTGATGAAATGTGTTTTTTAGCAGAGGAAATTGATCTTAAATCAGGAGGTACCCTGCAGTGCTTCAAATCTGGCGGTTCAGCCAGTAATTACATGACTCACTTTGGGCTTAATGCCCCTTCAGCCCACTTTCGTTTTCTCCCTCATGACTCGCCCACCTTCCTCCAGAATTGGCACACAGACTAGAGGTTTTGATATAGAGTCTGTGTAATCCTTGAATCACGTCAACAGTGGTATAGAAGCCCCTTCGGAGTCTTAATGCAATTTCTACTAGGCTAGGCATACCTTAAAAAGCGTTTCATCTTAGAAATGACATGCAGTACAGATATGTAGGCACACACACAGCCCATCTTTCCATAATTTAAATCCAACATAAATTACTAAATTTTCATACATACTAGCATATGTGGGGGCAGGATAGTCTAGTGGTCTAGGTGTTGAACTCCCAGCCAGAAGGTCATGGGTTCGAGCCCCAGAGTTGGCCTACCGGTAAGCATTGAGTAAGATGCCTAACCCCTATCTGCTCCATGTAAGTAGCTTTAGATAAAAAGCGTCTGCTAAAACTGTAGGAACCATGACTACTAATGGTTCCTACAGTTTTTGGAAATTGGTTAAAAAACACTGACAGCGGTTGTTCCAAAAAGCAGCTGAAAGTGGTTAGGTTAGGGTTATTTTGCTGCCATAACAACAGCTACTGAAACATTTTCTTGATAACAGTTAAAACATTTTGAGAAGGAGACAACTTGCTCTCGCTCTGGGCTTTTGAAGCAGCTGAAAGGGAGGAGGGTGGCAGTTTTCCCCAACGTTTGTGGGTGCGTGACGTTGTACGGGGGGAGTACACTATCGCTACCTTCTCCATTTTTGATGGTTATGGAAAACGACAGGTCTGACCACTCCGCTTGTGATTGGTCAGCTGTCAAAGAAGCAGTTGACGCCCTGAGCTACAGAAAAAAAGCGCCTGCGGCAGCATTTTGAGGGGTCGCTCGGGGCATTTTGAAAACACGGTCTACTCCATAGGATTATAGTGTAGACAGACGGCGACAGCTTCGAAAAAAAGATACGCCTAAAGCAGCTACAAATAATTTTCCTCCATTTTCCCAATCAGTCTCTATGTTTTTATCGTCTATGTACTGTATCTGACTAAATGACCTAATTGTAATTGTCTAATTGTAAGAAAATGTGACTATCAGGGTTAAAGCTGGCCGTTTCATTATAAGGATTCCAAATTCTTACCACCGGGTAAGCATTTGGAATCCTGAAAAATCTGACGATCGATTTGCTTGTTGGGCTCCTTTTTGGGCTCCAATTGAGTTGGAGAGCAGCACTCTCGGAAGTCCAACTCGTAAGTCTAACTCTGGGAGACAGCAGTGCCCTTAGTGAGGCAACCCCCTCTAATTTCAAACGCCTCCACTAACCCAGGCTGTCAGGCAGAGGAGGCGCGGCTTGCTGTCATTCACAGAATGAATTTTAATTGCACACCATTCATCAATTTTATTTTGTTTGGTTCACTTGGTTTAATGATGAATTGTAAAGATTCTGTGCTGTACTTTACAGGGCTCACAAAACTAAAAATATTTGTATTAGTGTAGTTCTCTAAGCTGTCACATGTAATGGCAATATGTGATAAGCGATTTCTTTTAGGTGATTTTAATATCCATGTCTGCTGTTCTATGATTGCAACTGATTTAATTAACACATATGAATCTTTTAATTTATCACAAGTAGTACAAATGCATACACAGTCCAGATCTGCTATCAGATTTGAGGAAAAGACAGCTCTATATACTGTACTATATACTTCCCTCAGTTCTCAACAATTATACACCAACTGGTGTTTTTACCAAAGGATTTAGAGAAAGTGCTGTTGTAAAATGTTTGACATTTCAGTCTGGTTTTAGAGCTTTGCACATATAGACTGTAGGGATGGGCGGGAAAAATCGATTCATGTGAGTATCGCGATACTGTGCTTCCGCAATTTTTATATCGTCAGGTTGACTAAAAAATGTCAATGTAATCTTAGTGTGAGTGAATTAATAGTCTATTCGCATCTGCTACATTTTGTTAGGTCTTGTTCATAAAAAAACAACAATGGAAGACGCAGACAGACATATAGAACCCGAACCCCCTCATTTCAAAGCTAATGTATTACGTTTCCACAAAAATTATATCGAAATATCTATAGAATCGCAATACATACAGTATTGCAATACATATCACATCGGCACTCAAACATTGTTGTAATATTGAATCGTGAGGTCCCTGCTGATTCCCGTGCCTAATAAACTGCACTTCCTAAGGTAACAAATTACCATCTTTTAACAACTGACGAGAGAAAGCATCTTTTGACACCATTTTAACTGACTGCTTAAACAACTGGATGGGCATTATTTATATGCTTTCATTCTTACCTTTTAGAAAGAACCTTTTCAGTTACCGTAGGAAATGTCTCCTCCTCCGAAACTCGCTGCTGTCCATAAGATTTGAGAGTTGCAACGAGAGTTAGCTAAAAAAAGAACAAAAAAGAGAAAGATTTTCGAAAATTAACAACCCAAAAACCCACCCCCTCCTGCTCCCTCCCTCTGAAGCCCCTATTAGTGCCATTGAGCAGTGAGCATGCCTTCATGTGATTGACAGGCCGATAGATTCACCGGACCAATTAGGGAAAAGACGCCCTGATTGTCAGAAATTCTTTTGGGTACAGTCAAAAATTGAAATAAGTTTATACAGAGGCAGGGGCCATCAACCAGAGCAGGCATCCTCACAGAGCATTTCACTCACTGATGGACGTCTGTGGCATTTCTAAGAAATTGCACTAAATTTATAGCGCTTAAATCCTAACTACAGCACCTTTTTAAAAACACGTCGTCCTGAAGGAATTGGGATTTAGTTATTATTTAATATTCATTTATTTACTTGAGTTCAGTGTGTTACTTGACACTGTTATGTCAAACAACAGGCAGGAACACACAGCTATGTTAAACATAAGGCAATAATGTATGTGTTTTACATAACAGAGGAGTACCCAGTCAATCCCCCACCTCCTATGGTAGTTTTCAGTCTCGCATTGACTTGGGAGAAAACTAACTTCTAACCAAAATGTAATCTAATTGTCTGTTTTCCTGTGTCTTTCACTTCTATCCAATGTCTGCTTACCTGACTTGTGACAAGACCCTCCCTGTTGTCTTTGAATCTTAAACTATATAAACAAAAGCTTTACCTATTGTTGTCAGATATGATGTTGGTGGAGCATGACGCATGCAATGTTAACGTCTGTCTCCCTTGTGCGCACATTGTATTATTGCATATTATTATGCTATTATTAGGCTATTGTTATTAATAAACATGTTTCTTGATTTTCACCTTCAAGCACGGACTGGTCTTAGTTTGTCTGTGGTAATTTTTACCATCAGTTTATATTTGAAGCAGCACCCTTTTCACCCTTTACTTTTCTGCATACAAGACTATCGTAAATATTTTAGCTTTGTAAGATATACAGTGAATTTACTGTTTGTGGATGGTCACTGTTTTAAAGTTTTGGCTTTGTATTAAACAACGTAGGGGACACTTTTCATGAAAAGGTACTTCTTGTAATTCTTATCTAGTGTATTCTCCCTTGCAGTGCTCTGCATCTTGCGGTGGCGGAGTGCAGCGTAGGTTCATTAAATGTGTCAACACAAAGGCTAACTCAGAGGAGGAAGTAGCCCCGGATCAATGTGACCACGATGCATGGCCTGAAGACGCACAGAAATGTAACCAACACGAATGTGAGAGCACACCCTCTGGTAAGTAACAGCCGTTCATCACAAGCATTTCTTTATGTTTAATTATCGTAGGCGCAATGACAGCCAAGTAATAACAGGAAAAGTTTTGTTCCATATTTTCATGATATTTCTAAGAATCTAGGTCTCTCTGTACCACACAAGGACCTAGAGAACTTTGTACATTTACCTGCAGAAATTCGCAGACGCAATTTTGTGTCAGATTTCTCTGGCCCGAGTTTTTAATGATAAATAAATCTCCCACCAACATGGCTGCACTCATGGTGAATACTTCAACAGTTCTCTGCATACATTTTCTCTGCATACAACATGTATAACTTATGTAACACACAACATAGCAACATGTTCCTATCCTCTTTTATTTGTTGTATGTTTATTTGTTCTATAGACCTAGCTCTCGGACAGCTAACGTGTAGCTAGCTAGACATCTTTGCTATAAATAAGCCAAATAAACACAACTTTGCTACAGGCGTCCATGTTTTTCAGAACAGATGCAATGGAACACAAAGGAGAGCAGAATTATGAAGTAATCAAATTGGTAGCACAAATGCTACCACTGCTGTGCATGACCATTAACCAAGCTAGACACTAATCTGAACATATTCAATTGGTCAAAAACCATATCATGGTGAACCAAATTACTTGCCTCCTCATGAGTCATTTTTATTTTCATCAAAATTTCCGGTTCGGATACCCAATCCCGCTTGAGTGTGAAGCTGCTGCTCTTGGTGGATTGGGGACCTCTCACTGTGTGTTGGGAGAAGGTGGAACAACACCTGAAAGGGCTTTGGTTTGCTGGGTACAGGATAGGCAGGATCTGCGGTTTGCAAAATTAATCCGGGAAGGATCTATTGAAGAAAAGGATTTCTTCTGATTATCAAAAAGACATAGCATACCTACATAATTACATTGTAATAGCATAAATTGATGAACCATTTATTTATCACAGTATTTATCTGTTTGGCTAGCACCATTGTTTTGCTAGGAGATAAGCGAATCCGATAATGGATAATTTGCAAAGTTTTGAAGATGAAGAGCGTTGAGAAGGAGAAGGCAGCTAGAAATGTATCTAACACCATACAGTGCAGGCAGCAGGGTTTTTTTTATCTACACACACACACACACACACACACACACACACACACACACACACACACACACACACAAATTAAACATACCAGGTTATGCCATTAATGGCAATTCGCTTCCATGATATGGACTTCCTTCCTACAGTATATCTTTATAGAAGAGGGAAGTTACAAAGTAGTTCCTAGATTTCGGGGTATTCAGAAAACAACTGCAATCAATGTCTCCTACATTGTTGTCACAACCCCAAACTGTAGCCTGCTGTTAACCACACGTGTATCTACTTTTTGATTACATTATGCTTGTAATTTGTTACAATTTGTAATATGTTAAGTCAGTGTCTACACTTTTGTTCAATAGGTTAATTAAAAAGCTATACCTCTTTTCCATAGACTGTACAGAGTCACAGTGTATTCCATCAAAAAATGAGAAATTCATCTAAATGTATGAATTTGGCTGAGTGAAAGAGTGTGTATTCATGTGTAGATTTGGCTGTGTGTGTGTGTTCATGTATTGGTTTGGAGTGTGTTTGGAGTAGATAGGTTCTTGTGTTTATTTTTGTTTATTTCTGGTTCTTGTTTTGTCTGATTTTCCCCTTCCTGCAAAACCCTTGTTATTGCCTTTTTTAACTTGTGAACATTCAATAAGGGCCTAGTTTTGATATTGGAAAAAAAATTTCATTAGTGAACTAACCTGTGTGCCATTTGTAGGGTTAATGTATGTCCAATATTGTGAAATAGTGTAAAATATTGTGAAATATCTCTGGGTGGAAGTCCCGGGGTGGCATAGTCAGGTTATATCCTTAATCTTAGACCTAAGCTCCCGCTCCTGCCACATGTGTAAGCTGCATATTTTCTTAAACCCTGATGGTGAATTGAGTCCAAATATGTGCACATGGACACGTGATTAAGCCCATTGCATCAAAAATCTCACTCCAGCCAGGTACCCAAAGACCGGAATTTTGGCAGACTGAATTTGAGAGGTTGAAAATTACCATTTGAATAATAAAGATGGTATTTTAACAATGTAAAATCACAAATTCACAATCAGCGCGCACCGGTCCATGCGCGCTCCGTCATTGTTTTGGCTTATGCCCTGTGCGTGTGTGTTTTCTTTATTAAAGGGCCAGTGTGTAGTTTTTAGTGACATCTAGTGGTGATTGTTGCGAATTGCAAACAGCCAGTCACTCAC
>JAODLI010074905.1:0-33950 GCA_027575585.1 Percopsis omiscomaycus | reverse complement strand
CGCTTGGTGCTGAGGACGGCCGCAGGCCGGTGGTTAATACGCCGGCGAGCTAGAGCGGGAGGGGCGGGACGCTCCCGTTGTTACAGTTGTGTATTTCACCTTCTACAAGTTTTTTTCCATTGTACTGGGGGGCAGGTTGTTGTCTGATCTAAAGGGCCGGCCAGTTTATGCACTGCACGCCACTGGCATATACAGATGGAGCGATCTAGAATGTCAGAGATTTGCTTCGAGAGAGATTTTGGGCACAGACTGCCCAACCCACAGTTAATGCAACGCGTGCCACAGAATCATTTATTTTCTGGCCCATTCAATTCTTGACCCATCCACCAGGTAGCGCACAGGAGCCCGACAGATCAGTAGTCTTTTAAATACTGTATTAAGCACGGTATATTACTGTAATGACAATTGTACACTATAACAACCTTTTTTTTAATTATTGATTGTTAACTAGGCCTGTGTTTTTCACTTGTGTGTTCCATCATATTTTTGCACTTGTGATAGTACCGTCAGGTAATGAGGTAGCTAGCATTAGTTTTGACCAATGAAATTCGAGAATCTAGGCTGCCTTCCATTTACACTGAAATTGCTCTCACACATACTATGATGAGAGATGACTCACATGTACTACTGAAATAGCTTTCACATACTACTGAAAATGCTCTCTCATACACATGAATTGCTATATTGAGATGCAATAGTTGTGAGAGCAATTTCACTAGTGTCTGAGAGAATTCTCAGTGGTTTATGAGAGGACTTTCAGTAGTATGTGAAAGCATTTCATATATGTGTCAGGGTTTTGGTATTTCAACCTAAGAACAGTCACCACACACCACGGGGTAAGGTTTGTTTCTTTATTAGCTCAAGTCTACAGTTCACAGAGAAACCAGGAGAAAATAGTCTAGGCCTGAAACAAGGAATAATTACTCAAGGAACTAAAGAACTTAAGCAAGGCTAAACACAAACGGCAAAAACATTCACTGGCTTACATGGGCAGGACCGCAGATAGACACGAAGACGAGACAAACTGGCACAGAGCAGCAAGAAACACTGGGTTAAATACACAGGGGATAGCGAGGGGTAAGGGGAAACACCTGGAAGAGAGAGGGAAACACAGATAAACACAATAGGGGCAATCGGGGAACATGAACACGCACACACACAAAGAAAGGACACCAAGATATACTGGGGTCTGGGGACTCCGGCAGGGTTGTGACAATATATATGTAAGAGCATTTCATATGCATATGTGAGAGGTAAAGTATGAAATATGGTCTATACAGCAACGCTGCTACACATGAAGACCACGATTGGCTTGACAATCCTTTCAAGTAATTAGCAACTGAATCAGCCAAGAAGTTGCCAATCAGCAACTTCTCAGGAGGAACTGGAAGATCTCGATATGGATTGTTCGTTACGTTTATTACGATTACTGTGTGTATAACATTTAGAAAACTATAGTATTTTAATTTCATTTTTAATCAAATGTTTTATTTGTGTTTATTGGAAAATAATAATTACATATACATTCCTAAATGTCCACGCTTGCACTCCATAATAACAGAAAGAACACTAAATAGTCTATTTATTAAATTATCGCAATTTTTTCCATGACCTCTACATTCTAATGGCTCTTAATGGCTTTTACCGTTTTTTTTTTTGTTTTTTTTTTTTGCTTTGCTACCTTTTCTTTTACAAAGTGTCATACTATCTTAAATGGGTTTATGTCTGGAGATTCTGGATGTGTCTTGACAAAGTTTATTTATGATGAGTTAGCTGGAAGGCTAGCATCCACCAGACATAGAACATGGCACAACAAGACAAAGGGAGCCACTGGCGGTGTCTGAACAAGTGCGACTCTACTGAAATGTACTCATCTGCATGTTTAAACAGGAAGACATACATGTATACTGGTACAGTAGAAACTGGCATTATCATCTAAACTAACTTAAACAAACTGTTAAATTAACTACAGCGATATAGTCATTTACTACATCACATGTAGAACAAGTCGCAATATATCGAGTATATTCGATATATCGTCCACCCCTATGATCCATCTAAGCTTATTATAAAATAGACCGTTAATTAATGTCACTAATGTTACATCATAACACATTCACCTTATACTTGCCATTTAGATTTTCCCACTTCCTCTTTAATGACATGGGGTCCAGCTGCTTTTCAAGAAGCAGTAACACTACAAGGATATACTGTAGCTGTACAGTATATGTGAAGGTAGACTAGAATGAGAAGCTAAATGAGCTAGCAAAGCATTGTGTTATCATGAGCAGGAATTCCTATGCATAGGAAATTATTATTTATCAAACTTGTTTTGAATGAGATGGCTGAAAAGTACTTTTTTACCAGAAATTGGTAAAATTACATTTATATTTGCTGCCTGTAGCTCTCACTTCACCTTCCGGCATCTTGGTCTGGTAATGTTTCATTGTGTTAAACGCCACCTGGCGATTATTTTGCAAAACTGAACCCAAAACCCCAACTGTATCACAAAATGCTCTTGTTACAAAGCACCTACAGTAGGTTGCTGACCAAATGGTAGACAACACAATTAGCGTGTTTTTGCTTTTTCATGTGCACAGAGATTTTTTTTTTAACAAAGGGGGAAAAACAAAGGGGGAAAAACTGTTATTAAAAATACCCGTGTACATGTGGACTTGGCAAAATATATCCCAGACCTTGACATGTGCCCTTGTTAGGAGATAATCCACCTTATTCGCATCACCTGTGAGTGGTCATAATGTTTTGTCTCATCAGTGTAAAACTTAATTTATCAAATCACTTGTGCAATTTTTATAACTTCCGCTCAATCCATTGCTTTTCTATACATTTTTGTTGTCCACCATTTGGTGAGCAAAGTACCGCAGGTGCTTTGTAACAAGAAGTAGGGGCGTAATTTTGACAGCGTATAACTGAGGCTGCCAAAATTCTACTCCCCCTACAAAATCTTCCCTCCAGTAACCAAAATATGTCAGCAGAATCAATTTCATGTATCTCTGACAACACCTGTGCCAAGTCACTGGCCAAATGGTAGATAAGACCAATGTAAAGAGGAGCAATGGATTGAGCATAAGTTAGTAATAAGTGATTTGATAAATGAGTCAACATTATTTAAAGTGTAAACAATACATTACAGGAGGTGCTGTTTTCATCAAATCACCTTTGAGACTATCAAACCCGTGCGCCGAATCACCACCTTCCTTTTTATTTCACACGCTTTATTATTAACTGTATATTTATCAAGGAATTTTTCACCCCAACTTTCACCCTTCAGCCAAAAACCTGTGCTGTGCTGTGACGTGACGCAAACCATGGACATTCTAGATAGCTACATCTGTATTAGCTGGGGAAAGTGTATACTGTACAATCAAGGTTTTTCCAAAAAGGAATAAATAATTTGCTTTATTTGTACATTTTTAGTATTGTAATTGTCTCTAATTGTTTCTCTCGTTAACTGTAACAACATGGGACCTAAATGTAAACTTAACACTGAACTAATCTTCCAAAAAGTTGAATCCACATCCGGCATGCAGGCATAGATCTGGTCAAAACAGGCATGGGTCAGGCGATGTACAAACAACAACCAAAATAATCTGACAGGTACAGGCAGGTAAATAAACAGTCTCAGGTCAGAGGCATGGGTAAAATAGGCAAGCTACAGACTTTTAATGCATAAGATACACTTGACAAACTAGCAACAAACGGTAGCAAACAGGCAGGTTAAATACAAATCAGGGCAGGAAAAGGGATTGTCCACGGGAAAATTCCCCGCTCTGACTGGTGGTGTGGTGATAATATTCATAAAGAAAAATACATTAAAGCTAAAAGTGAAAAATGAAAGTGATACTATCAAATGATTGTCAATTTATGGTAGTTTAAATGTTGAATAAAACATTTAAGCATTTTTAGACTGAAAGTATGAGAAACTTCACATTGATTGGAAATATCGGCCAAGGACATGATCTCTACACTTTTCAGACCTCATAACAGACAGTATTAGGAAACAGCTTTATATCTTTGCTGAAATTGTTTAATTTAAAAAAAATATCACAATCTGTTTAGAAGCTGTTTTTACCGTGTGTTACGAAGCGCTGCAGGATAGCGATTGGGGCTACATTTAGAGTCAAACAACCTAAAATCTCTTTACTTTCAATATAAAATATATAAATAAATTATAAAATAAAATGTATTGACAGCTGAAAGCTTGAAGTGCATGTTGGTACAAAACATTACATAGCAAAGTTTTGTTGTATTACACCATTCACTCTGTAAGGAAACTAAAGGAGTTTAGTGGGTACGTTTGAGGCTGTAGTATTATTGACAGATTGCAGCTTTAAAAATGATTGGTAGAATAATAAACTTATCTGCTTTTCTTTCTTTTCACAGCAAAACGGCTAAAGAAAGGTATGGCAACAGCCAAACAGAGACTTGGAAAGATTTTAAAGATCCATCGAAATGGGAAACTCCTTCTCTAGCACGCAGTAGACTGTTGGGATTTGCTGAACTGGTTACTACTTCTCTTCATTGATTAGCCAATACATGAGATGTGGCTTAAATGGAATTGGAGAAGCAAATCACACATTTTTTTCAATTTCTAAGAATATCACTCAAATAGGTTTTTGCCTCTACGTATACTTTATAACTTTCAGATTTTAAAATGTACAGTACCAACTATAAATATTTTTTAAAAGAACATTTAACATTTTACTACAGCTGTCAGTTTATCAGGGGTTGCTAAATTATGAAGAAGTGCATTGCAGTCATTCCAAGATTTCTGAAAGTATCCCCTATTTGTTTTCTTTTGCATGATCGCTTTGGGTGGGATTTGGGAATTTCACATTGCTATATCCTTATAAATGGACGTATATCCAAACTTGGTCACTGCCAAATTGGTGATAGCCTATATGATATACAGTAAAAATTCAATTTACCAGAAAATTACCAAAAAAATGTCCTTCCTTCTGATCCAATAATCTCCTTATTTAATAAATCACCAGAGATATTTAAAGGTACACTCTTACAGCTTACTGTTTTTGTTTTAAACAAAACTATGCACCTGGTTGTGGGGGGGAGAGAATGGTGTGAGCCTAGGAATGGTGTAGGTAGAGGAGCCAGCACTCAGGGGCATCTGCTTTCTGAATCTCGGACACAAATCAAGGCATATCCCTTTAGGAATTATTTAAATAATTTCAATGATACACATTTGTCTGCAAAGCAGGATCATCACTGGTATCATTTTTTAGACATCAAGTCACACAGGAACAAATCAGAAAAATATAGCACAATTTGACAATTTGAATTTAACATTACATGTTAAAACTGTGTCAGTTTAACATTTTATGTTTGTATTTTGTAATCAAATAAATAAATATACCAGGAAATTTGCAAAACAATTTTATTGAGCTTACATAAAAAAATTTAACCAATGGCTGGGCAACTAAAATGTTGTAAATATTAAAAATATTCATTTTTATTTGCTTACACCAAATGTCTAAATCTATTCAACATAATCAATCACCCCCAGGTTTAATTTAGCCTGAATCAGTAACACAAAGCAATCCATGTCAGTTCTGCAGTTATATGGGGATACTTTCTCTCTTCTTTTGGATTCACAGGCATCACCAAAAACATACATAAGTCTGATATCCACATTTTTATTGCTTCACACAGTACAATATGTAGAATGTAGCCTGTACATAGCCTTTTAAATAACTACATTTTGTATCCTTTACCCTTTACCCTTACCCATTTGTACAAGTTTTGCTAATGAAAGACGTACATATATACATTCACATTCACAGTATGAATACTGTATATATATCTATATCTATATATATATATAGATATAGATATATATATCTATATATATCTATATCTATATAGATATATATATAGATATATATATATATAGATATGTATATATAAAGAGATATTTTTTTGCTTTGTATTATTTTTTGCTTTTTCATTTTTATTTTAAGTACTTTTGTGTGAGCCTGGAAACAACTGAAGAAATAATACATTTATTGTCATATGGCCTTACATACGCAAAGCTTTCTGGATTGTGATAATGCTTGAACAAGAGAAAGCTTTGAGATTTTTATTTTTTTTTGTAATTAGTTTTGAAAGTTTGTTTAGCCTCTTGTCCAAGCTACAATATCCTGAAGGGTTTGAAAGTTATTTTACTAGCACCTTGTGAAGTGTTTCTGTGTTTGTGATGTAATTTATTAATGTTTGTAGCTTTTTATACTTGTATAATTCTTAAGAGATTTCTGAAATTACCCTTGCAACCATTTTTATGATATATATATATATATATATATATATATATATCGTTTTTGTTTTGTTTTGGGGCATAACATTTTTGACATACTAGTAGAAAAATGTTAGTAAAAATGTATATTCATCTTGTCCTATCAATTTTATGAGAATGACCATTTTTGACATTTAAGATGTTACAATGTTGCATTATGATTATTAATAATATTATGCACACATTGCAAAGTCTCCATGATATTTTGAATCGTCAGAACATATGTACATTTTCAACACACTTTAATGTGCTATAAACAGTAGCAGTGTCACAGATATAAAAATTGTGCGTCTACTTCTTGGAAATGAAAGGCACTCGGATAAAAATTTGTCAGTGGGACATTTTCAGGTTTTTCTTTCTACAATATTTGTGATGCTTGTTGTGGTTTATTTTTGTATGTCAAACCTATTAAATGCATCCACTGTGCCAGGACAGTAACTGATACTTGTTGTAGATGTCTTCCCTTGCTGCTGTTACATTACTAGTAGGTATTTGCAATCCTTTTTGACCTGACTCTATTTTTCTGTATTTCTGTTTGAGGTAAAGGCAATTTTTTTTAAATATTTTAAAACCTCAAGAAAAAGCAAATTTAAAGAAACAAACATATTGTTGTTGAATGATATGATATGATACCTTGTTTACTTTTGCAATACAGTTAATGAAAACCTTATTTGTGATGTATTCGTCAACCTTTGCAATGTGAAAGCTTCTGTATTTTACAATGTAGGAAACCAACATTTTCTTGGGGTTCAGCAGTAGTTGTCTGAGATCTCCCCAGAGCTCTAGAACAGTCAAAACCCAAATGATTCAACTGGGCAATCCAAACCATAAATACTTCAGACTTGTAGTTTACTGACAAGTAAAGTAGATAAGCATTATGTGAAGGCATTATCGACATATCAGTGAGGTGTTTTTGTGTGTCAACCAAGTGTCAATCAGCCATATTTAACACATGAATTTGGTGAAATATTCATCAGACATAGTGTGAATCTTTATGCCTCGACAAAGAAACATTTTTTTCTGATACAGTATGCGTGCATAAAGCAATTACCATTTGGATTTATAAAACTGAACTGAAATAACCTTAATCGTAAAGGTATAAAATTACAATTTTTTTAATGAATATGCTGTATAGATACCCATACCTAGGTTATGCAATACAATACATATTTATAATATGTATATGTATGTTCCACAATAAACAAAGGTGTCTTATCACTTAACTGTACAATGTTATGTATATAGAATACTAATTTCATATGAAATAACTTGGATCAGAATTTCTGGATACGTTTTCTGTTGGTATTAGTTCTTGATCTAATTGGCTCACACTATGGCATACTGTTTATTATTGAATCCAGTCCAGTTAAATATAACTTTAAATTTAAGAGATATCAAAACAATAATGCCTCCATTAAGCATGTGCCAAATAGTAGACTACAGTTTTTATGGTCCATTTGGCTCCAATTTGTACTCAATTTGTGTCTAATATACATAATAATTATGTGAAAAAAAGAAGAAATCTGTAGAAGTCCTACAAAAACTTTATAATAATGTATATTTGCATATCTGCAATACTTTTTTTTAGCTTTCGCAATCATCTCTAATTATCCTGACAAACATAAGCTACAACTAGTCTTTACCACTAGATGGAGTAAAAAACACATTTACATAGCCAGACATTTCATGAACAACTGACTGTATATTCCAATTTGATTTAACATTAATGCAAGACATAGTGGTTCAGAAGCCTATGATGTGCATGGTTAGCTTAGACTATTGAAGAAGATAATAATATATTAAAAACAAATGTGTACCGTCTGTAATAAAACAACCTTATCTGAAATCGAATATCAATTAATGCACGTATAACAGAAATGATCAGTTTCATGTCTCAAATCAACATGCTTTTTAAAATAGATTTTGGATAACTGAATGCATTGATCGACACATTTGGTTATGAGATGTGAATTTTCAGCCCTATAATTGATTTTACAATATTTGAAAACCAAATGTAAGTATATGTGTTTTGAGATGATCTACACTGAAGATTTTTAGTTTTATTATTTCTCCAATTGTGTATGTGAAAAATACTTGCACTTTTACTTATTCCAATGCTTTTTAATCACAAGATTATTATAGACTGAACTAGTGGTTCATGCATTGAAAGAATCCAGAAAATAAGTACACGCCCTGTTTATTTTTCAGGGTTTTGGGTTTTTTTTTTGGTCACTTTTTTCATTTATTTTTTCTTTTGTCTATTACACATGTGAATTTAGTCAAGTTAGTCCCCTTGAAAGGGCAAGTGGGATCATAATTTAAATGTCAGTGTATTTAAAACAATGCCTGCCAAATGTTACACTCTAACTACATCCATGGCCATTCATGATCATGGTTAGTGATCACAGATGTGAATTGCCAGCACATCATTGCTTTTTAAAACTCTCTGTTGTTATATTGGGAGTCCCAAGTGGCCTGAAATGTGCCATGTGAGAGATGTTTTAATTGCACAGGAATGTCAGGTTAAGATGCGTATTTGTGTGACCATCTAATGCAAGTATTACTAATTAACTTCCACTGTGTTTAACTCATTCAACTACAGAAGTCTCATTGTAGTAATTGTGTGATTTTTTTGTCCACAGAAAACATATACAGAGCTGGAACTGTGTGGGTTCTCCTCAAGCAATATCCTCACAAATAATAATAGTTTACCTGTCTTTGTTCTGGTGAGGAATTCTCAATTGTTTGGAACTAAATACTTTTACATTTGCCTGGAAAATCTGTGCAATCTTAAATCTAGCAACTTTATGTTGGCAATTCTTCCTTATAAATACTGTATTCTCTATGATTGTGTATTTCCCTAACCTTATCAAAATTAATTGGACACCACTATTACATTACATAATATTGCTAACACCCAAACTCAATCGTGTAGTCATTAGACCACGTATTCACAAGTTATGAACATATAGGGTTCTAGTTTCCGGACGGCGGTAGCGCTAACGCAGATGTAAGGTCAGATGGCGCAGTGCTAGTTTGGTGTCAAATAAAACCAAATATTGCGCTAGCGTCTCCCACTGGGAAGACCATATCTTAGCCCAGGTGCAGGCGAAGGTGCACTAATCACATACTTATCCAAAATCATAAACGCCATTTTCGTGTAGGCTGTAATCTATTTCGTGAATAATTAAACTCATGACTATACTGTCCTTAACCTTATTATTCACAAAACAAAATATAGGCTATGCACATATATCATGGTGGTTTATTAGAAGTGCTATATTTGCGCACTTGGCGAATGTGCACTTCCTGAACAAGGACCATTTTTGAGTTTCCTCCCGGGAGAAGCTTTTCTGCCGGTCTTTCGCCGTCGATTATGAAATTGGCAGTTTGATGAGACAGAGAGCGCGCTGCTGTTAAGGGAAATGAGAGGAGCTGATTTGATTGGCCATAATTGAAGACAGCCCCCACCACTCCTACTGTTAATTTATTCACTTTAATCCAACCCTTTTACAAGGATGCTGCAGTTGCGCCCGCTCTCCGCTTGTGCCTTGACTGGGAAACTAGGGCCCATTTTACGAATATTTCAATATTTATGCTATGGAAATATTAATACCGGTATTTTCTTTGATTGTTTATGGGTATGGTCTACTACCTAATTTGTGTGGTGTACCTTACTGTGAAAACTTTGAACTCCAATTGGTTTGAAAAAGACAAAGTGTTTTACACTGTTATTGGATATGAGGACCTCTATAAACAGAGATCTGTCACAGCAGATATATAGACATATTGAATTTGCATTACACAAAACCAAACATCTGTTTGCTAACATTACTGGTTACTTTTATCCAGTATTGTTTAAGAGCACAAACATAAATAATAATACATTAAGACTGCATTTTATCAAATATATATTCATTGTTATATTATTTAGTAGTTGTTGTAGTGGTAGTAGTAGTAGTCAAATAGCATTGATTTTATAATTATTAATTCTTACCACACTGGAACGGATATCTATGACAATAAATCATCATTCATTGAAAGAAAAAATAAGTAATCTTACTGATTACAAACACTCCAATATTTAAGCACAATTCCTCTTTTTACATGTAGTAGTCACTAGAGGGAAATTGCCTTTTAGAATACTATTAAGGTCATGGTTTTGTTACTGTACATAAGCTCAATGTTTACCAGAGTATTTTGTGGAAATTCAATGCCATATCAACACGTTTCTTAAATGGCTACACTAAGAGATTTTCTTTAACAGAACAGAACAGAAAAGAAGAAGAAAATGTTAATGCAATTGAGAGGCTTCTTTGACAGCCCTCAGTGTCTAAAGAGATCTACGATAAAGCCACTTTAATAAACTGCTGAAGTCACTAAAGTACCAAATAAAAAAAACAAATCATTTCCTGCGTTTTCCTGGATTTTCTTAAAAGAACATATATACAACATATTCACCAGTATTATAGTGGTTAAATGCTCCTGTGTGGTCATCTGTTGTTAATTATTCATCATTCTGGAAGAGAATTCCAATGCTGTTGTACTGGCAAAGGAGTGTTACTCATCTCCCAAACAAATGGGTTGATTTTCAGAAGGGTGCACTTTCTGCTTTACCTCCACATTCAGATTGCCTAAAGATTGCCTTTCTCCAGGCTGTGTAACAGATACCATCTAAATCATTAGCTCATTCATTGCCATGTGCCACTCTGGGGCTCAGGTTCCTCTGACCCTAGGTCAAGCGGTTGAGAGCTCACTGACCTCCAGCACTTCCTCTGAATATTAACAGGGTAGTTATGTAGTCAAAACCCCTGATATAGAACACTGATTCATTTCGATAATAGCCAATCGGGACGCGTGGTGAGTCTAGCAATCTCCCTAGGATTTATGGGCCTTTATGTGGCTTAGTGAGGACATGATGACAGCAAACAGAAGAAGCGTAGGCCTCTCTGGCAGAAATTATGTGGTCACATGATTGCTAGCTGTAATGCTTTTGCTTTTACCCAGCTGTGTTGGGCTCTTCACTAGGGACAACTCAAGCCAGTTATGAAGATGAATGTTGTGTAGCTATCTTCAAGACATTCTGGATTAATACAAGGCAGAGTAAAATGCATTCATTTAACATTTAATTTAAAGTAATGCGCAACAGTAATCCAAATGATCAGTAATTGAAGATAACTCTGCATTTGCTTATTTCACAAAACTACTCACTATTCAGTATAAGATATTTGGCTATACAGAAAATATATTTAAAGATTGTGTAACATTTGTTTACATATGTGTAAACGACATCATCCTTTGATGTGAAGATATCTGAACTTTAATATTGATGAAGTGCAGTGGAGCAGGTAGAAAAGAGGAAGAGAATATACCTGCTTGTCAATAAAACTACAGTAAGCAATATATATAAACTATGCACAAAAAGTAAGGAAATGTGTCTTTAGTAGATTATTTCTTTGTTGTAACAATGCTTCTTGGCAATAAATCCAGTACCAGTGGAAAGCCTGATTATTTCCCTTTTAAATGGTGCCACATTTGTAATGAACATGCATTTGTGGGATGAGCAGCAGAGCTGAGTATGTGGGTTAATTGCCAAACAGCTTTTCTTTGCTGTTGCATCTCCCTAACTGCATAAACAAGACTTGTCATCATTGGAGGCAATCTCAATGCAGAGAGATATCGAGATGAAATTCTGCAACCAGTGGCAATAGTCTCCACAGTCTGGGACCAAACTCTATCCTCCAAGATGACAACGCTCGTCCCCACAGAGCGGATTTTATCAGAGACTACCTCCAGAATTTGAGAGTGGAGAGGATGGAATGGCCTGCCAGCAGTCCTGACCTCAACCCCAACACTTCAGCTTGGGCATGCTGTTCGTGCTGTAACCAATACAACCACGTTGGCTGACTTGCAACAAATGCTGGTTGAAGAATGGGATGCCATCCCACAGCAGTGTGTGACCAGGCTTGTGACCAGCATGAGGAGGAGGTGCCAGGCTGTTGTGGCTGTCTATGGTTCTTCCACACGGTACTGACACTCATGTTTGTTAAATGAATAAATTGTGAAATTGCCAATATGTCTTGTTACTTCAGACTTCAATCCCCCAATCCACCAAACAAGAGTTTGGTGGAGAAAAGCTGTTTGGCATTGTCAGAGAAGATTTGGTCAATTTTTCATGGGTGCTACCAACATACATTAGCTCTGCTGCTCATCCCACAAATGCATGTTCCTTACAAATGTTACACCATTTAAAAAGGAAATAATCAGGCTTTCCAATGGTACAAGATGTATTTCTAGGAAGCATTGTTACAACAAAGAAATAATCTATCAAACACTTACTTTTTGTGCGTAGTCTATATAGAAAGATAAACAGCTTAGTTGTACCCTTCATCATTGTCACTGTACAGTATCAGTGATTGACAGTGACAAGCAGAGTTTATCCCAGCATATCAGGCATCCAATCAGGACTCAATCAGCAAAAAGTTGGTTTTTGTTTAACTTGAATGGAGACATTATTTTCTTGTACTTGCGGTACAGATACGCTGTTTTTTTTAAATAAATATTACGCTTCATGTGTTTACTGTGTCCACACCTGCCTGCGTTCGCCTGCCGCGTGTGCAGTGGCCGGTGCTCCGTACAAGGTCTTTCCGGTGCCGTTTACCCCGGTGGCGGCACGCCGGACCTCCAGGAGAATTTCCTGCGTAGTTGTGAGCTATGGTTTGCCCATACCCGGACTGAGGAGGCCGGGAACCATCCTGGAATTTTTCCTGACAGGTCAGGCCTCTCTCTGGGTGAGAACGCTTCGTCGGAGCAGGGCAGGTGGCCCTTGCACCTTCCAAGAGTGTGTGAAGCTACTCCGGGCCACGTTCGGCCCCGCCAGGACACGAGGACTTTCTGGCATGTTTCTTCACCACTCTCTGCGCTTCCACCCAGAACAACAGCACGGCGATAGAGCGGAGCGCCACCACGGTTGAGTTGCCACCTTGCTCACCTATCTTAGGAGTCCCGGTCTCCGACTCAGATGGGGACCTCGCTGACCTCCTTGAGCCACTGTATGACGCAGCGTGCCAGGAGGCCTGGAGGGAACCCACGGGCAGACAAGGACAGCCCGTCCACGGAGTCCATCAGCCTTTGCCTGGGAGGCAATGAAATTGGGCTTGCCGGTCGTTGCCTCGGAGGTCGGGGCTTGTTCCATCGCGGCCCATATTCTCGACGACGCCTCCTTGATCAAGGATCCTTATGTGCCATACCGGGGCATGCGCTTGGCAGTGAGGAGGAAGCACTTCGGGGGGGGGGGGGGGGGGAACACCACCCTTCCACACCCACCCCCCCCCCCCCCCCCCCCCCCCCCCCCCCCCCCCCCCCCCCCCCCCCACGCGTCCTCACGCAGCGCAAGGTCCGCCCACCCGCGCTCGGGGCTCTACCCTGGCAAGCAGTTCCTACACCATGCCACCTCGTGCAGAGCAAGCTCCGTCCGCCCGCACTCGGGGAACCACCCCAGGCCAGGCCAGTTCCATCCACGAGCGACCAGGGGGTTCTGGCGTGCAGCGCACTGCTCGCAGTCCCGGTGTCCCCATTGGTCTGCGTGTCTGATGCCGCTCACGCCCATACCCAGGAGCCGTCAACAGCCAGTGTGCTCGATCTTCAGCCGCCGCCGCAGTCCACGTCGCCCACGCCGCCCACACCGCCGAAGCCTACACACTCGCAGCCCCCGCCGTCGCAGCCCACGCCGTCGCAGCCCACGCCGTCGCAGCCTGCCCCCGGGCTGGTCTCCTGAGGGTCCTCATTGTATCCACCAGCCGGGCCAGTGCACGCCCTGTACCTCCCGTCCTGACTGCGCACCTGTATGGGATTAGTCCCACACAGGTGCGCCTCATTGACTTTTTAGGGGCTCTATTTAAGTTTTTCATTGTTTTCTTGTACTTGCTGTACAGCAGTGGTTCTTAACCTAAGGGGTTCGGTGAGTCAGTATTGGGGGTTCGGCAGAGAATAAGACACACCCGACTCATATGATTCGTGATGACACGCCCCCTTTCGGTGGGTTCGGTGAATGCGCATATTAAACTGGTGGGGTTCAGTACATCCAACAAGGTTAAGAACCACTGCTGTACAGATACGCTGTGTTCATTAAATATTCCACTTCATGCGTTTACTGCTTCCAACCCTGCCTGCGTTCTTCCTCCGGCTCTTAGTTAATTTCCGTGTCTCTTAGTTAAACCTAAAAAATTCCTATTTGGCCATTTGAAGTCAAGATTTTTTTTAGCTTCTTTTCAAATATTGTATTCTTTATATACAATATTGAATACAGAAATTACACTCAGCAATATTAAATCAAATATATATAAAAAATGTAAGCCAAATTTAATTTATAACTTGTTTGTGGCAAGTATAGCCATTTCACGTGTGTCCTATAGTACATGAATTCAGTCAGTAATCAACAGCTATTTATGTGCTTTATCATTGTAATCTCTTATTTAGTAGTGTACTGCACTGCATTCACAATCTAAATTTAAGGATAAAGGATGATTGGAAGCACAACCACTAAAGTAATTATTATGCTTTGCTGCAGGAGAGCTAGCGCAGTGAGCTGGGTTAGCATTTCTAAATCAGGTGGATTGCAGACAAATTTCCTCTTGCTGGCACATTCACAGCTGTAATAATAGAGAGAACGCTTTTGAGGGGGCGGCCCACAGACCAGCCTGCATAGTGTTCACAAATGTCCAAAATCAGGCCCATACTTTAAGTGACACCTCACACGGCAGGCATGACCTCTATATATGTGTGTGGGTGGGTGGGTTATGTGTGATGTATTTCTACAGACATTGAAGCGAAAATGTGGGAGGAAGAGATTCTGTGCAGCCACAAATACAAAGAGGGAGAACACTGCCATGTTTTCTTTACAGGGAGTACTGTTTATTTATTTTTTCTTTGCTTTCAAAGGGTCGGCACGCAACTGCAAAGGAACCCAGAATAATTAAAATTAAAGAGCTTTGATTGAATGCTGTTTTTCCAGCCTGTGGCACAAACATTTGCAGTTTTGTCTTTTCTCATAGATTAAACAACCTGTTGAGAACAATTCAGAGTAAATGGTGTGTTGCAGGAAATTAACATAAAAAAACATATTTCAGTTGATTTAAAAAGCCAGCTCTCACTCACTATGCACACACTTATTCCCTTATTATTTTAACTATGACAGCAATCTAATTATTATACACAATAAATTATTCAATTTAAATATTCTGAATTTTGAAATAAGATGTGGACCATGCCCATAATATTCCAGCTTCAGGAGCATCTATAGACATTCAGAATCAATTTTTTATGAAATCAAGACAATAACCGAAAACAGGTACATGTAAACATAGTCACTTAGAATGATTATAAGTGTGTATTAAAGTGCACAACAAAGATAAGTTATCTTCCCAATCTACCCACAACACATTCTCTAGTATTTTCAACATGAACCTCTGTATTAAAAAAAAACAACTTTCTCATCTGTGAGTTTTAACTGTGTGTATGAAGGGCAGAGCAATGACACGGTCCTGAGCGCTTGATTGCAGGCATCTTGAAAAAATCTGTCTGGGTCTGGCTCACCACGATTCTCCTTTCAGTAGGCTGTCATTACGGAGGAGGTAAGCTCTCACATGTGGACCCAAACATACTGAAACATAAATTTGGGCTTGAGTATGAATGAGTTCTCTGAGGCCTGGGCCCGATCAAGCAACCAGTGGCTCTGGTGGGACTATCAGAGCCTATTAGACTGACCAGGCCCAGCCTGGGGAACCACAGCAGCATATTTCATAATGCAGCTCCTAAATGCTCTGACTTTTTAATCCTAGTGTAAATATAAAAGCCAAATTGGAAAAAGAGACCTAATTTCACAAATATGTTATGTAATAATGATTAATTACCATACAGATGTTAATCATTACTTAGCAGAAATAAATAAGTAGGGACTAAGAGACGTGATAAAGCTGGAAAGGTCTGCAGGTTAATTGTGTTCTTTGAGGTTGTATTCCAGCTTTTTAAAGTAGCGTTATATAATACAAACAATAGGAAAACACAATTAAGATGGAGGTGTTTGACAGGTGTGTAGTGGTGCTCTCATATAGACATTTGACAAATTACGTGAACATTTGGACATTTCCTTAAAGATGAAAGTTGTACATGAAACTGCTCTCAAACTACCTAAACATGGCACATGATTTCAAGTTACTATAATTTTGCTGATTTTGTATTGATTTAGTATTGAAAAAGGGGATTGTCCAAAATAGCCATAACTGCACAACACACTTGGATGATGTGATGGTGTCTGATGAAACCAGTAAGAAGCCTAGCAGATGAGAGGAGAATAGTATATGCAAGACCTTTTCACAATTGCTAAAAAAAAAAAAAAGAGGATTGGAATAGAATGAAAGTTTTTAATTCTAGATATGGTCTCAGTTGAAGGAAACAGGACTGGACTAAATTCCCACTGTGTGGTTCAAAGCTCAGTTCTGAGTTAGAGTGCCTGTATGATGTATCCTGTTATCACATATGTCCCTCATATAAACTGTGAAGTTAATAGGCAAGCTATGATCAGCATGTTACATAAAATGAATAAGCATAGTTTTACAGTATAGGCATTTCATTTAGTAAAGCTCTTATACGAGTGTGAGATGGTGTGAGCAGGCCACAGAACCACCCCTTGGGAACCACCGACAATGTTTGTTGGGTGTGATAAATCAGCTGCATGCTTGAACCCAAAGGTTGGCAAATTAACTGTTAATTAGTGGTTGATAAATGACAGATCGACACAAGCTCTCAACTGCAGTGTCCCTCTTACACTATCTAACTTGCCAGCACGTGTTTATGTGCTGGCAACAAGTGTTGGTGCAGACTGTTAGGTCTGCATTTTGTCACAATGTACTATCCCACACTTTGGGATTACTCTCAGATGTACCCCCTTCCCCTACAAGCCCACCGTGACCTAGCCCTTATGCTCCACTGTGCACTATCGTTGAAAAAGCTATACATTTCCTTTTGCTCCAGGACCACAAACTGGTCTACTTTTACAGACATTATTATCATCATTATAATTATTAAAGGGTATCTGAAAATTAAGAAAAGATATTTATTGAGTGTAATGACAAAATGCTTCCTATAAAGCCCCAATCCATTATTGCTGCATGGTGAATAAAGGCTAAAATTCTGAAATGTTTTTGATAATATGAACTTTTGTTCTTGATTTGTGTAGAAATATAACATGAGTAAATATTTTGTTTTATATTTCGATGAATGATGAAACCAATAGTGAGAAAGATAGAAAGATATTAGCAGATGTTCGCAGGGCATAAGCATGGCTCCTGCGATAGTTATCGAGGGAAAGGAGATAACCAATTCTAGTCTAAACTTTTAACGAATTGATTGTCAAGCATTCCTAACACCTAACAATTCTTCTCCCACAGAATGTTTATCCATGCCTTAACACCATCTGCTGGTAACTCCTAAAATGTTAGATTTTAGGATAGATAGTTAACTAGGTTAAGAAAGTTTTTACCGTTATGCCAAAAAGTAGGAGCAAATTGGATGCTTCATAAATATGGGCCCAGATTACTGGGGAGATAACATTCATCAATTGAAAATGATATCTAGGTCTGTTCAACCTACATGGTACAGATGTATCTCTGGGTCAGCCCTGAGCTCTGCTGTTTCAGGAATTATTCCAACTTTTCTTGCTATGGGAGCTGCAGGTTCAGGGCATGTTCATGTTGACAGTACATCAGTCTCTGGAAGTGCATGAGAATACAAAGCCTGTCGTCAACACACTGACACCCATTTCACACCACTTCAATGACCCACCTCCAGACCTGGGTCCAACCCACATCCATTTCTGCTTGGCTTTGGTACTGTATGAAAGGGGAAAACCATAAAATATATTTTAGTCTGTGGAATATGAATGAATAAATTGATAAGTAATGTAATATTCGAGTAATGTACTAAAAAAAAAAGAATTGCATAAGTGAAGTAGCCTTAAGACATGATGCTGTCCTTATTCGAGGAGAATGTTATTTGCTTGCAAAAACTGGTGGTTAACCAGTTCAACTATTGACAAATGTACTAATTGTAAGTCACTTTGGATAAAAGCGTCTGCTAATGTAAATGATATGAAGACTATGATCCATTAATGTGTGTGTGTGTGTGTGTGAGAGAGAATGTTATAATGGGCTGCAGCATTAGCTATGGGGGTGGAGTTAGGGGGTCATCTGGAGTCTGCCAAACAATCTGACAGAACAGTGCCTCCCTTAGTCATTTCCTTCTAACAGCAATCAGGCCAAATCAAAGCAGCTGCTCTGCTATTGACTACTTCAATTGCTCTAATCAACTCCGTTTACCAGGTCCAAGGCAGGCAAGCTGCCTGCAAAGAACAGTTCCTAGTGAACACATACCGCCTAGGTGGTGCAGGCTAAGGCCACTATTCCAAATACTAGTCAGAAATAATACTTAATAGACAAGCTGGATTGCTGCCAGTAATGTTAAGATTCTTACACTTCTTTAAATTAATGCAGGCATGGAAATGGTGAGCTGAAGGACGGTTAAAGACCTGCTACACAGAGCTGCTAAGTGAAAAAGTGAAAGGAAGATGGGCAAAATGTGAGAGAAGAGAGAAGGAAATGTCACATTATTTTCCTGGGTCTGTTCCTCTGCAGCAGCTGTTGTCTATAGTATGACAATTCCAGTCTAAACAACATGGCACTAATCCGATGATTTCCATTCACTCAGATGACAACGATTCAGATTAATCTTGGATTGTGAAAGCTACAGATCAATGATCCAAACAAATGTCTGGAGGAGGCCTTGCCTTGCCAATCCTTGAATGCTATGATAAAGAAAACAATGCTAATTGTTCTGACTTGCCTGGCAATTTCAGCTCTGACTCAGCCCACTAATTCATTTTGTGACTTCGGTCTGGTTGCCACTTGCAGTGATCACATTACATAAATCTTAGGAGGAGGAAGTAAATGCATGCAAAAGTGTTTCAATGTGGTCTGGCTACAAAACCTTGGCCCACAGAGAGACTTCCTCTGTGAAGGATTTAATGTTGGAAGCTTTCATTCTCCAAACACTGAGCACCTGGGACAACAGCTTTGGTTCCAGAGCCAGAGTTAATCAGCACTGATGCAAACTGGCAATCAACAGTACCCACAAGAATACAATTAATATAGTATCCTGGCTTTCTATAAAGCTATGCCGCCTCACATATGAAAAAAACAAAACTAAAAGATCAAAAAATTCAAAACATTTGAGAAAACCTCTGATTGTAAAAATTATTTAAAAGAATTTCTAATGAAACTGGATAGTAAAAACATTCTTTGCTACACTGCAATAAATTAATTTGTTAATAGATATCTTTCCTGTTAATGTTAACATGTTAATTTGATCATTTAAAATGTTTTAATCTCTATATTCTCAAGCACATTACTGGTTATGAGAGAGGATAAATTACAATCTTTATAATAAAACAGACTATAGGACTATAGGCCAGCAGGCAAGGTGTTGACGCCGATTTATGCTTCTGTGTCGTATCAACGCAGAGGCTACACTGTAACCTATGCAAGGGGCCTACGCCTTCGTGAGCATTTATACTTGTGCGCTGGCGTATCTGCTGCGTGGCCCTGTGCGCGTTGACTGCGCATGTGTGACACACAGAGGCCCACTACATGGCAATGGATGTCCTCCTGCTAAGCTCACAAACAAAACATTTAGTGTTGTTAGAATGGCAGCAGGAGGCTTGAGGCAGAGGTGTTCATTTCACAGGCAATGAACAAAAAAAATGGCACCCATGCTCACCACAAATAAACTGAGCACCACCGGCAGCATGTGGTCCTGACAGCATTCCCGCTAGATGGAAACTGGTAGCCTTTTATAGCCTGCCACTGACATTATCTTGACCCTACCACAGTACAAGTTAACTCGGGAATGTACTCAATCTAAACAATTACACAAAATACAACAACCACCTCAAATAAATTTTTACTTACCTACTGTCATCTCAATTTACTTGCATTATGTTAAATACAATCAAACATCGTTAGTTCGAACAATTTATCCAAGTACAGTTAACACCCCTTCTCTACTTGAAACATGGTATCTCCCAGAACCTTTAACATGGGCTCGATAGCTGGGGACTCTTTTAGCCCGAACACTCTGGAGAGGAGACACAGGTGAGTTACTTGAACACAAACTTTATTATTTTACAAGCAGCAACTGTAAACTTGCATTCAGTTATTCAGGCAGATTATACCATACTGCACAGGTGTAGGTAACTAGCAAACTGAGAACATGTTTTTCTTGACAGGGCTGGCCTCCAATCAACCCCAGCTCCACACTCACCAAAACATTGTTAATATTTTTTCCAATAAACATTCAAAACTTGTGCCTTATTTAATTTACCTGTAACATAATGAGCTACAGTGTTCTCATTCTGCAAAATATTAGTGATGAAGAGGACCTTCATTACAAGTGTTCTAAGCATATACAAATATTTCTTTCCAGCGAGTCTCGTAAATACACAAAAATTGTGCATGGGAGACAGTTTGTGCAGATAGAAGCCTTTATGAAAGATCGCCGGTTGTATTCTTTTATGGAAAGCCGTTTGAGCATTTATTCGATATCCTTGATATCAGATGTAAATTTTCTCCCACAAATAACTATTTTTCAGCAACTAGTTAACTAGTGACCTACAATTTTCTGCAGTAGTTAATTAGTGAGAGACAAAATGTTAACTAGTTGAACTAGTGAAAGCCAAAATACCCACTAGTGTCACTAGTTGCATGAAATGCTAATGAGGAGGTAGGAAGAAGCATGCATTGGGACTTTCTATTGGCTCTCTAGGTTATAATAAAAAAGTGCCAACCAGTCGGGTCTTAGGATTTTGTCCTGGCCAAGAAAAGAGATTGTGTTTAAGTTGCTGTTGGCTCGTATGTGCCACGCAGGCTACTGCCGTACCCGGGATATTTTCTCAGAATTGAGTCATTATAGTAAGCAAGGAGCTGCCGTTAACAACAGTGAAGGCTAATCAGGCTTTATAGGGTTAATTTTTGGCTGGGCGTAATTCTTGCTGGCCAAGAGCCAATAGGAAGGTTTGATTTATGCACCTTTCTCACCTCCTAATTAGCATTTAATGCAACTAGTGTAAACGGGTAGCATTTTGGACCTCACTGGTCGACAAACATTATTACTACCATTATAGTATTACTACCAGAACACCGTAAAATATGGCGTTATGGTTTTGGCGTTCCATCGTTTCGGTCTGCATCGCCATGACGCGTAGTTGGAGAGTAGGAAAGAAACATTAATGGGTTTGTGTGTGAATTATGGAAGAATTTGATTAATATAACTGGATTGGTAAAGGTGAGGCACTATGTGCTTGTATAAGCCAGCTAGTTGCTCGCTAGAGGTGTTACCAGCAAATGGTAACCAAAAATTCAAAAGCTTGATTGTGTGGGTGGGGTATGGGGCCCACAAGACATTGTGCCCAGGGGCCACTGAATTCTTAATCCGGCCTTGGCAGTAGCTTTCTCTGTGGTGTCCTGCAATGCCTGTAAAATGTTTTGCATATGAACTCATAAACAGAGACGTTAACCAGTTCCAACCAGTTTTTCAAACCATTAGCTGTTACTCTAGGGTTACTTCTTTTTTACCTAATTGATTCTGCGTTGTGCTGTTGTGCCTGCGTTGAGTCA
Organism: Percopsis omiscomaycus; assembly: GCA_027575585.1. Classification (NCBI taxonomy): domain Eukaryota; kingdom Metazoa; phylum Chordata; class Actinopteri; order Percopsiformes; family Percopsidae; genus Percopsis; species Percopsis omiscomaycus. The sequence goes on along the minus strand of JAODLI010074905.1, from coordinate 11,897 downwards.
TCTTGGCTGGGTGCCCCCTTCTAGGGAAAGTTGCCACAGTAATAAATTGTTTACATTTATAGATAATTTGTGGACTTATGAATATGTAAACTCTTTGAGATTACTGTGTAACCCTTTCTAGCTTCATGCCAATGATAAATTCTTGATTCATAGGTCTTCTGAGATCTATTTGTGTGAGACACAGTAGATATTGTGGATAGCGAACTTAAAATGTTTGATTGTTTTTCATCAAGTCAAAGTAACTCTAAACTACAACTCGAATCTTGTTTAATTGATTGGACTCCAGGTGTGCTAACTCCTGATTCCAATGAGCTTTTGTTGAAGTCATTATGCTAGGGTCATTAGTTAAAACAGACTGTATTTGTTCGTTATCGTAACTTGGATGACGATCAGACCATAGTTTGAAGACATTGATAGGGAAGGGAGTATTTGTTCGCAGCTTCTCCGTCGTTTTCTCATTCTAAACCGTATTTCTTGAGTTTTTGCACGGATTGATACGAAATTGAAGGTTTTACTCCCCTACTGACATCTCCTCCAACATCGGCGGATTGTTGGTCACCTCCCGCTATCAGTGGTGAACACTCGTATTTCTCTGTCCGATCGCTGCTACTACAAGGTTTACTCCTGGGGCAGCAATCTAGCGGCCCCAGGACGGTCAGGATTTGCCTCGAGCCAATACCTCTGCAGTCGGTAGCTAGCTGTCAGCTGCCTCCAGCCAGTCCTCTGTGCCTCGTGCACTCCACTGCCATGATATGGACCATCTTCTCGCTGTGCCTGACAGTCTTCCATCTCTGTTTGGCTAACGGCTAGCTCCAGGCTTGCACTTTCAGCGACCGGCATGAGGCTCAAGTACTCTATCCCACAGCTGCTAAATCTCAACAACTGCACCGTTCCATCAGCCTGGCCAGCCTGCTTCAAAATTCCATCCATCTGGACCACTATCGCACGTCTGCCGCGTCATCAGAGCAGTGTCGCTCTCGGTGCTAGCAACACGGGAAGAATCGTGAGATCTCTGCACACCAAGCAGCCTACGGCTACGGCCTCTACAGAGGCACTAAATGAAGTCTGTCCCCAGTTACAGCTACCTGGAGAATGCCCGCAGCACTGGTCGTGGTGGCGGCCTTGCTGTCATACACCGACAGAGCTTGGAGCTTTCTCCCCTCCCCCTGCCTACACTGTCCTCATTTGAATGCCTTGCATTTAAATGCAAACCCCTCTTCCCCATGACAATGCTCCTCATCTACCGGCCCCCCAAACCCAACTCAGCTTTCATCCCAGAGATACACTACCTTCTCACAGCACTCTGCACCACCTCTGCCAACATTAATACTATTATATTATATTAATATTCACGTAGACAACCCCTCCTGCCACTTTGCAGCTGAGTTTCTGTAACTACTGGACTGCCTTAACCTCAAACATGTTGATGTCCCCACACACTCCAGGGGGCACACACTGGACCTGGTCATTTCAAACTCCGCCCCCATTAGCAACCTTCTGGCGTATGATCTGGGTGTGTCTGACCACAAAGCCATCTCAATGGAGTTGCCACTCCTTTCCTCACACACCAAAGACGAGTGTTAAATCTGCTTTAGGGACCTGAAAAAGATCAACCCGGACACCTTGACCATAGACCTCCAACATCTCTTCTCTGCTGTTTTTTCCTCAGTCACTGAGTCAGTTAACTTCTACAACCAATCTCTGAGCAGTCTCCTAGATCTCCACACCCCTGTAAAAACTAGAAATGTTAGCTTCTTACGCTCAGCCCCCTGGTACACCTGCGAACTCCGGAAAATGAAAACAGCTGGGCGTGTCCTTGAGCTGTGCCTCAAGGCCTCAGGACTCGCTGTTCATAGGCAGGCCTACCGAGAGCATCAGAAGTCCTATGGAAGGTCCTTGAGAGATGCACATTCACAGTTTACCTCAAGAACATCGCCAAACTCCGTCCCACACTCACTGCTGCAGATGTGGAAAAGCTTGTCCACACTTTTGTCTCCTCCAGGCTGGACTACTGCAATGCGCTCCTCACCGGGATCCCTGAGAAAAGCCTTCAGAAGCTGCAGTACATCCAGAACAGTGCTGGTAGGATCCTGTTGAGGCTGCGCAAACATGACCACATCACCCCGTCCTCAAATCACTCCACTGGCTTCCTGTCTCACTCAGGATTGAATACAAGGTCTCCCTCCTTACCCACCAGTGCTTCCATGGTGAAGCCCCCCCCTACCTCAAGGAACTCCTCACCCATCAGACCTCCACACGTACCCTCCGATCTGCCTCAGCGTCCGATCTCCTGAAACCTCCCAGGATCAAGCTTAAAACCTACCTTTTTAGGAGAGCGTTTGATTGAACTCTTGCCCTTTTCCTTTGCCTTATTGTTTTTGTTTTTATTTTCATGCTTTTTTTATTTTGAGCAGTTACCTGTTTGATTTGCTTAAATATAAAGTGCATTACAAATTACATTTATTATTATAGTTTCAGACAAATTTATACATAAATGCAGGTTATCCAAATGGTTCACTAACTTTTTCTTGCCACTGTAAACCTTATAATTTTGAACTCTATTTTAATTATGAAGAGAAATTAAGTATAACATGACTTCATAACCATATAATCACTGGCAATGCCACCAAGAGAGCACTTCTCAACACAGAAATATACAAAAAGCTGTGTTGAGAAGTGCACACTGGCAGCATTTGAGCGGTCAGTCTTTTCATTAAGTTAATGCGTTTGGTCTAAACACAGAACTTTATAGAATTATCCTAATTAGTGTGACCATTACCTTTAATGGAGAGTAATGGCCAGTTAGATGTTATTTGGTAAAACAACACGCCAGAGGCAGAGGTGTTTTATTACAGCTCTATATTAGGCACATTTTTGGAAGGTAAAAAATGTTTCCAGATCATGGGCAATGTTGGCTGGGCGGTAGCTCAGTTTAAACATAAACTGGAGTGCAGACCACCCACCTTGATAATAACACGGAATTGGATGCTAGCTAAATGCTAAAAACTGGCATGAAAAGTAAACTTCACTGAGCTTCAATTTTATGGTATTTTTTATCAACTGGACAGACTGTTTAAGTGGGTTAGTACTGTAGTAATGCATCTTTATCACCTAAGATACTGCACTGCATACTAAGAAAAAACTTATTTTAAATTTAATGGGATCTGGTATAATTTGCATTAAGAAATGGTTTGTTTGAAAAATAAGTTTATACATAGAAAATCATGCCTGTTATAATTTCTTATATACAATAGTAGGCTAGTATCGATTGCCAGATTCTTGAATGATAAACAAACTAAACTATTGGTGGTGAACTCAAATGTGAAATGTGGATATAGTGCCACTACATACAATATGGTGTTCGGAGTTAAGTGTATGAGCTTCGCCACAGGCTATTTGCTATACACAATTACAGTTTTTAATTAATTGAGCATGCATATTAATTGCATCCAATAACTGGGCCTTTTTTCAAAAGATGTATCTTTAGCAGATAGTGATGTATGGGAAGATAATCACATCAATAACAAACATGTACCCAAAAATTGAGGTGGTCATTGAGGTGTTCCACTTTAAGTGTATGGACTGGAGCAAGTTGACTTTTGGGATGAGCCCCACTAGAACAAGTTTTGTCAGCTAAAACATCAATACCAACCAAGCAAAAAGTCAACGCCAGATTTTGCCGCTCTGTTTAAACTACATTTTAACGTGTACTCTCATCACTTAGTGCCGAGTCACATCTGGCCCTGTAAGACAAGCCTCTGCGAAAGATCACAAATTATTTCTGCGGACATTACAGAAAAAACTTGTTTTGGTTTCAAACACAGGAACGTGCCCAACCCCTCACGCACCTGAAAACTCAGCTTCACCCAAAACAGTGAGGTAGATTGGATCTCTTTCCGCTCTGCACTGATCAGCGTGGAAGCGAGGACGCACTTGCCCACAACTTGCCCCCTTTCCTCCTCTAGTCACGTGCACAGTTGTTTAAAACAAATAAGTCAGTTTGCAGTATCAAATATGGGCAATTTTCATGTTTTTTTGGGGTGCAAGAAACGCAATGGGACAAAATCTGCAATTGACCCTTTAACATAGGTGGTAGTTTAGCGTTTGTACACTGGATACTTAACGTATAATTTACGTCCTTATTCACATCATATGCTTATAATACCCCCTTTGCACTGCCAGGTGCATCATGTTTGCATTAATGGATATGCATTGTAATCTCCAAAACTTACAGTACACCAACACTCAACTAGCACACATGCATCTCATCTTAACTCTACTTGTTCTTTAAAATCTACAGCAGAAACTCCCCATTTAATCTGCATAACAGTACAATGCCTCAATTATAACCCACGGAGCACTACAGTGAAAGTGAAGTAAAGTTTATCCTGCCATATTTGAAGGTATGGTGGAATAATGACTTCTTAAATATGAATGGTCAGACTACCCACCTCATATCTAAAGAGCTATATTATTACATATAATGCGTGCCAACTGTAATTCTGTCAAACGAATTTTGGCTATTCTTTAAAGTTGCAGTACCTAACATGGGGTATTCTTGTTTGACCATTAGATGGCAGCACGTGTAAAAACATCACCCCAACTACAACGATTCATTCTGACACGCAGCAATCATGCCTGCCGAACCAAAGCGAGGTGACCCTCCAGGTGACACACACTACCACCTGCGCCACTGCCACGTGGACATGCTGGGTACTTGAAGCAGGCGTTCAGTGAGCTGTGGTTGTGAGCTAGTCCAGATACTGATTTTATGCAGCTCTTTGGCTCTGACCCTCTGTCTATGAAAAGATGCGGAACTTCAGAGAGTGGGCCGCTTATAATAACCAACACAAATGAAAACATAGTGGAAATGGCAATATAAAGAGTTGTGGGAGGTGGTAATGAAAGGTGTTGAGGTCTGAGAATTTAAGCTAAGCCACCCTTTATATATAAAATGGTTTAAACATTGTAGAATGTAGAAATGTTGGGTAATGCAGCTTTAAGGTGAAACAGCGGGCGTTCGACCGCTGTGAGTGCTTTATTTGGTTTCTCTCAACGCAGTGCACTCCAAAAGATGTCTTGAGAAAAAATGCTGAATACAAACCCCTCCCAATACATCCTTGCCTGCCAACAATGTAGTGTTTGTACTTCCCATATGGAGTGTCCTTTGCTTAAGTTGCGTATTTAACATGGTGAATGCAAATATATAAAAGTAATAACTCGACACTAAAATTGTTTCCTCACGTTGCCTTCACCTTCCTTTTTTTTTGCAATTCCTTCTTTGTTTGAAGCTATGGTTTTACCATCTGAAGATACCTAGATGCTAAAAGAAAGGGTTTAGGAATCTTTGCTCAAAGATACTAGAGGTAGGTTTAGGTTTTACGTTTTTGACTCAAGGCAAAAGCAGTGATTTACTTCAGATGAAGAGTCGGACAGGGTCTGTGACCTTGTGTCACTGTTGTGCTGAATGGCCAGTGGCTGCTGAATATTTGTCATTTTGTAAAGAAGTGTCTGCTGAATGCACTGTAATTAATAAAAATAAAGGAAATATGTTGCCATTGAAAACCACATTGCTATGTTTCTTCCCTTTGTTTGATGATTAGGGAGTTATTCCATGTTACTTTAAGCCGCTGAGTGCCTGATGTCCACGTGCCACTGCAAGAGATTTTTAAGCTTCCATCTGGGATTGTTAAGAGTCTCTCCAGTTTTTCTGCAGACTTGAAGATCTTCCCTGATTACATGTGGCAGCCTCTGACCTGAACTGAAGCCCCTCAACTGACATGGAAGATTGACGATTATTGATGGGGAAACTTCTGTTAATTCAGTATACAAGCTTAGAATGTGCTCTGCATTGGACTAGGCAGATGGCTGGTTAACACATTTAACCTTATTTGTGCAGCAAGTCTACTAAAACAAAGGCATTTTGTGTGCCAGGAAAAGATTAGTCTTTTTTATGATGCATGTATTTTGGGATTTTATCCAGTGTCAGTAAAAACTGGAGCTCTCTTTGGTTGAGTGAATCACCTGCTATGAAAATTATAAACACTGAGCAGGAATTTACATTAGGCACCCAGTGGAAAAGTGGACTCCATGGCTTTGTCTGAGTGATGGAGTAATAACATCTCTTTTATATACAAGGCATATTTCATCAAGGTGTCTGTACTTCTTCAGTCCAATTCTTTAAAAGCCATTTCATCCATCTTCAAAAGGAGTGGAGGGGCTAAGTGATTATTTCAAAACATTTTGGAGCTGAAGGGACCTCCATTGTAATGTGTGACATGCACACGTGTTCTGGTAGGCTATCCCGTCTTTTATCTTATTGGTGATCTGTTTACATGTGGCAACACATAAAGGACACTCCAAACACCAATCATAATTCATAACAGGGATAGTGTTAATTTAGTGCAATATCACCTATTGCATTTATCTTGTATGTCTGTGATGGATGAACCTGCCACTTTGCGGTTATAGGCAATTTTTTCTTTTTTTCATATCGACAAATGTATTTTTATTTCAGAGATGGTACTGAGCTCAGATGTCATTGGGGTTGAGAAAAAAATAGAATGTTCTTTTGCATGACCCAAAAGCTGCATAACATTTGTGTTTTTCTTTACACAAGTTAAGTGACCATAGTGATTATAAGTGACAATACTCAACTTTCCCCTTTTCCTCTTTTCCTCGCCAGGTGTCCATTTATGTTTTTAAGCACAACAGTGCACAACTGTGAGCTGAGCTGTGTGGGAGCAGTAGAGAGCAACGAAGTCCACTCAGGTATGAGAGGGACATGCTGGTTTTTTTTGTTTTTTTTAAAATACTTTTTGAGCAATGACTCAAGTTGTTTGTGATCCCCTTGTCGCAAACTATAAACAGCTTATTTTTTAATAGCTTAAGATAATAGGGTTCTGACCAAACCTTTGAAAACCCCTGCCTTATAGACAGCAGCTCAAAGCAGTGCAGACATTTAAATACACACTTGCTGTCACTTTAAGTGCACTTGAGGCCTCATTTATTGCATACCATTTGTAAACTTTCCCATTTAAAAAAAAAAAAATGTACATGTCTATTGAGGATGTTAAGTGTAGTTTTCCATTTATCAGTGGTTGGATTGCAGCCAGGCATAAGTTGAGGTTTGCCAGATTTCCTCTAAAAACATTTGCATTCCACTGTGATAGAGCACACTCATCCTTAAGAAATCAAATGATGCAATTAATTGCTAATCTGCTTACCATTTTAACAAATTCTACTCCAGATGGTTGGTCTGACAAATCTGGATATCTTTAATGTATGGACCACAGGAATAGATCCACACATGCATGGATCAAGTATTCTCTGAACACTTGATCAATTAGTGAATTTATTCATGGTGCTCTGGTTTTTATATATAGCACATACTACCTAAGGAATACATTTCATTTATCTAGTTTCGCAGCAGCAGGGGGGGTGCAGAAAGTAATGCCTCCCTTTAGTGAGAACACATGGATTTGGGTCTGCTTAATGTCAACAAGTCATGTTTCACTTTGTTTCCATGATTTCTACACAATTAAATCATTAGGTGTCATTAAGGGACTTGTGTAATAGCCCTCTCATGCTCTCAAATTAATGGACACAACTTTAGTTCAGCACCTGTTCTAAAGACCAGCCACTGAGGAAACTGGACATAGGGGAATAGTATGGAATACTACTACTAATAATGCTTGCAATAAAACAATACTCATTACTATCTTTACTTTAACTATTTTAGTTGTTAATTTTGTTATGTAAAACAATAACACATTAAATCCACATATATTCAGTGTGGTCTTTGACTCCAAAAAAAGAGAAAACAGTAAGGGGTGTAAAGTTAATACTATGAGGGGATAAAGAGGAAGGAGTTCTGCATCCCACTTTGGCAAAAGACTGCTACTGCTTAGCCAGGACGACATACTGGAAAATAAATAATTATGAGTGAAAACCCTTCTATTTAGATAATCTGTGTGATACTTCACACAGTAATTAATACATAGGGTGTTATGTAATATTATGTAGGGTGTGATGACTAATTTCAAGATTCTTTTTAAATCTTAAGGAAACGAATGCAGACACCTAATGTGGAGACAGCTTCGAGAATGATCAAAATAAAGAGCAAAGGTTTCCAGGATTTATGTTATAAACAAAGAGAAATTGATACATGCTTTGTAAATTGAATTAAAGGTTGCAAATGATTTTTGCTTTACCCAAGTCAACTGGGAAAAAATAGTTTTAAAAGGAAATGTAAGATAGATAAACTTCTATGCAAATACCATGTATACATGCTGCTAGGGTAACAAATTGCAGTATCATATGTTACAATTACCTCTTCAGTTAGGCCAACCTATGCATCTTTCCAATGAAATGGGTTGAAAGCTATGAATTATGACCATATTTTGCTTTAGAAGAAACAAACCACTAATTGCAACATGGCCTCAGTAATTTCAAGAGAGCCCAGAAAGCCACTCCAGCATTGGAAATCATTTACTGCTGTTCCTGCTTTATTTTGGTTTCAAGTAACAGACACTGCTAATTTGGTGTGGGCCTGACCCCTTCCCCCCACCTCTTCTCCCCTCTTGGGCCTTGGGGAACACTCCAATCAGCTCACATCTCAACCAACTTTTTTTCTCTCTATTTTGCAAGTCCTCTTTGCTGCCAGCATACTTGAGATTGCCTCTCTGAAATGGTTCTGCTAATTCCCATTTCCTTTTCTAATCACATGCTTTCTTGTGAGTGGCTGGCTGGAGTTGGTTAAGGGGGGTGTAGTAATTACTCTGGGGTCCTAGGCATTAACCTGACCAGGTGTCATTAGATGGCCTGTTTACTTCAGTGATTAATGAAAAGGCTGCTAGTCTCTTTAGACCTATAGCCTACCCCCCATCCCCTCCCCTCCCCTCGACATGGAGCGTGCCACTGAATCAATTTGCTGTGCAGTGACAGATCTGAGCCACACAAGTCATCAGAAGCCAGCCATTGCACGGAGACTATTCTCTTTTTACTGGATCAATCAATCTGAATGTGCTTAAGTAGGACTTTGTGAATGGCAATCGAGTCAGTGTGTCAGTGATGAGACAAGATGCTAGTATAGTATAGAATAATTTAATATATTGCTCAAAGGTAGTTAGCAGGGATGCTAAGGAGGACTAATTAATCACAGCTAAATCAAAAGTAAACAAAAAATTTCTCTCCACAAAATATACTCAAAGGTGCAGGATAGTCTTGATTAGGGTGGTCAACTCCCACCCATGGGTTCGATCCCCAAAAAGTCTACCTGTAAGCATCCTTGAGCAAGATGCCTTACCCCTAGCTGTTCTTGTAATACTTGTAATTGTATTTACAGTTGCTTAATGTCACTTGTGTCAAAGTACATTTTTGAAGAAATTGCAGGGTACACAATTCTGTTGGTTATAGGCTGCTGTCTGGCTTGCATTAAGAGATTAACTTTTCATCATTTCCTTTTTACAAGATTGCACAAATGACCTGACCTTACCTGATGCCTGATAAAATGGCAAATATGTTTTACTATCTCACAGGATTCAGCAAAGCTATTCTTCATTGTGATGACAGGGGGTGTGTCATACATGTCTGTCTCAAAGAGGATATGGCGAGAAGAGCGAGGAGACTTTGTGTACACAGGTAATTAACTAATCAGTGTGTTCTCTATTAGGGGGCAACAAAAGTTCATGTCACTCAGCTGGCGAAAGCAGGCCTTCAAAAGCCAAAAAGAGCTTTATTGCTATGACACTACAACAATAACACAAAGCAATGTCATGAAAGGATCAGTAGGCAAGATTTGACATCCACCAATGTTATTGCCTTTAGTAGAGAAGCTACATGGTCAGCCAGATTATACATACAAGGCCAGAAGAGCTGCAAAAATATAGGATTTGTAGGGTAATTGCTGTGCCATTGTCCTTCTGTACATCTTTGCTCAAACCAAAGGAGAGTAAGTGAGACACGATAATAAAAATCACCCTGCAGGTAACAGATCGCATTCTTACCAGCAACCCATAGACACACCTGATGAGTTACAAACTGCTGCTGTTTTCATTCTGCAGCTCTTAATGGATTGCTTTTTGTTTCCAACAACCTTTTACATGGCTGTTCAAACATTTCTTAGATAATTAACTGTCAAAACATGATGCTGCTGTATGTACAGTATATCAATACACTGAGGGCATTATATTAAATAAAATAAAGCTTACACAAATTGTAATTATTTAAAACACAATTGTCATATTGCAAGTAGCAATTGCAGGGCCAAGCCCTATCAGCAGGTCCATTGTAGCATGCAGATAAAAGGCACGATGGACAGATTAAAGGGTGTGGAAATGTCATGACCCAGCCTGTTCCCTGTTTATGTTTTTGTCTTGTCTCTTGTATTCCCCATTGTCTATTCCATGTTTCCCTTGTGTGCCTACCTTGTTCCCCTGTGATCTTTCCGGCCCCTCCCTTGCTTTTATGGTCCTTCCCCCGTTTCTCCTATTTACCGCCCTCACCTGTTTTCCCATTTCCTAATCATCCCCAGTGTATTTAGTCTATTTAGTCTGTTCTCACCTGTCTCTGTGCTGGGTCGATGTCTTTGTCCTGCCTGATGTCTTTACAGTTGTCTGAGTAAATGTCAATATCGCTGGAGTAGAATATATTAGTGTCTTCTGGACTTAACAATAGAGTACCTGTGCCGTAAGCTTCTTTGTTTTGTAGTTTTGCTACCGCTGCCTGGTTCCTTAGTTATCCTTTTATCCTGGTTTTGTGTTTTTCCCGTGTTAAGTTTTCTGTTTGTTAGCCTTATTAAACACCTTTGAGCACCACTCCTGCCTGCTTATGTCTGTGCCAGGGTCCCAATCTAAACAATCCCTTACAGGAAAAGTTAATTGAATGGCAAATTGCCTACATAATATCAATATTGAGTGTATTTATCACAAAATGAATGTTTTGACCATAAGATATAAAAAATACAGTAAATCTGAACTCCACCCCCTATTAAATAAGGAATTTGTTTATTCTAGGAAATAATGAAGGAATTATGAATGTATACATTTATAGTTTTTCTTACAATAATAACACTTTTATCCAGAGACTTACAATGAGTACAATTACAACATTGTTATATAAAAAAAATATAGACTGCTGGCTCACAGCAGCCTGGAATGGACAAGTAACATGCAACAGCAAGAATCAGGTCAGGCAGGGTTAGGTGATGAGCAAACATTCAAAATTCTGGCAGGCAACAGGTCAACAAATCAGGCTCAGGTCAAAAAATGCTCTTCCACATTGAAGTGCACCGACACGAGAGAGTTCTCCATCGACCTATGTGCTCGCAGAGGTCAAATCCATTCTATCTGATGCGAAGTCCAACCTCACAGATTACTTTGATGTCCCACTGTGGTTGGCAAAGTTGTCCTATTTAGTTAATGTCTTTGATATGCTGAACATGCCGAACACATCAATGCAAGAGAGGGATGCAAACATCTTGCTTCTTGGGTACAAAATTATTGCATTCGTTCTCAAACTAGATCTCTGGCACGATCAAGTTTCATCTTGCTTAAGATTGCACTACACTTACAATTAGGTCATTTAGCAGACGCTTTTATCCAAAGCGGTTACAAGTACATGGTGCTATTACATGGAGCAGATAGGGGTTAGGCATCTTGCTCAAGGATGCTTACAGGTAGGCTAACCCTGGGGCTGGAAACCACAACCTTCCATCTGGGAGTCCAACACCTAGACCACTAGACTATCCTGCATTAAGTACTTGGGACAGTACACCTGTGGTGCGTCTCAAATGGCGTACTTCTGTACTTGCACTACGAATTTGAGTGCATAAGTGCGCTAAAACTGTCAAGTACGCCAAAATACAGTGCACTGCAAGTACCCGGATGGCGTACTCA
>JAODLI010074904.1:0-12735 GCA_027575585.1 Percopsis omiscomaycus | reverse complement strand
GTGTGTGTGTGTGGGGGGGGGGGGGGGGGGTGTGCTAGATAACATTTTACGAATAAAATAGAATTTAAAAAAATGTTTGATAAAATGTGTATTCATATATTTTTTTAGTTTTATTTTGTTTAATAAAATGCTTATACGTTTTTAGTTTAGTTTTTTGGTGTCCATTGGTTGTTTTATATATTTTTGTATTCTTTCTGTTCATTGCTCTGTTCACGCAGGAGTGGGGCATCACTCGGCTGACGTTCGAGCGCGACTCAGAGCCCTTTGGGAAGGAGCGCGATGCTGCCATCAAAAAGCTCGCCTCTGAGGCTGGGGTGGAGGTCACCGTACGCACCTCGCACACACTTTACGACCTGGATAAGTAAGTGCTTGTGTTGGTTTCCCTTTGTGTCGGCGTCACAGCTGTATTTAATTTTTTCCCATCTTGTAATTCAGTTCACATTGATGCAAATGTTGTTTTGCAAAGAACAGGTGTTAAACGCCCCATGTGCAAATGTCCTATATTTCAGTCTGCAAGAATGAAATTTAGGACATACTGTAACAATAACTACTATTCTACTCAACTGAATGTTGTTATACTTACTGTCACTATTCATTGTTAAAAAATGGAAATGTTCCCCCCCCCTGCCAAAATACAAAACAAATGTTTACTGCAAAAAGTGACTGTAATATGTTTTGTATACTGACAGAGAGGTTTTTCTAAATGTCAATATGATGGACTTTAAACAACATAAGCCTCTGAGAGGCTGCTCAGGGGATTGTTGAAATTTTGGGTGAATGTTCAATTAAAATATATTATGTTTTATATATATTTTATATAATATAATACTAATCAAACACTTCTATAGATTTGTCAATAGAAGCTGAAACGGCCGTACACATCACAGTAATCATTAGCAAAGCTTTAGAACAAGAGGATTTAGAACAAGTGACATCTGCAGGGTGAGTGATTTTAGGAATGCATTTAGTACATGTATTCACAGTTTATTTCTACATTTTCCGCCAAAGAATAATTGAGCTGAACGGAGGACATCCCCCGATGACGTACAAGCGTTTTCAGACCCTTGTGAGCTCTACGCCTCCACCAGAACATCCTGTGGAGTCTCTAAGCCAGGCCAACATGGGGACCTGTGTCACTCCCAATGTTTCCGAGGGGCAGAAGGACAAGTACAGCGTGCCCCTGTTAGAGGAGCTGGGTAGGTTGAGGTCAAGTAAAAGCACACTAGTTTATAGTCTTGAGTAATAAAAATCACAAGTGGTAAAACGTATGAGTAATATAGGCTGATCTGGATCCTATTAACCAATTGTAGAAATGGTTTTTAGTACAGTAATTGCATTTAGCAAATGTTTTTTTTTTTTAGTCATTGATGTCTTTCTGTGTGTATCCTTCAACAGGTTTTGACACCGAAGGCTTGGGGCCTGTGGTGTGGCCTGGTGGTGAGACTGAGGCACTGGCCAGGATCGAGAGGCACCTTGGCCCCGATTCCTCCACTGTACGTCACACATACACACAAACGCATACATAACACTTACTTAGGGCTGAGATGTATCACTATAGAATAACAAAAATGTGGAGCAGCTTACTGTACATTAAGACTAATATTGTATCATGTTAAAAATGGTCTGACACATCTATTTACCTGATGATGATGATGATAATAAAGAGAGACAATTAAATGTTACAAGATGATTCAGTTCCGTTCTGATGATACCTGTCGCTACGACAGAAAATCCCAGTAGTTACACCCTTCATTACCTGGATCTGTTAGTGTCCAATGTTATTCTACAGGGTAGTATATTTTTGAGTGCAATTGCCCTGTAGAATTTTAGCCCACCAATGCAATAGTATTATTATAAAAAAGTACTAATATAATAAAGCAATTGAATAGATTTGGTAAGATCATAAAGACAGGTAAATGAGAATCGGAAACATTGCAAGAATTACACTTATATACTGTACCTCTTTAAAGTCATAATGAACTACAGAAAGACCCTTGATTGTGAAACAAACAAAACTAAATAAACAAACAAACAAAAAGATGGATTCTGTTCATAAACATAGTGTCCAATCAGAATATTTTAACCTGAACCTCACTGCATGTGGACTGTTGATTAATATAGAAATAAGGAAAGCTATGCAGTCAAGGGTTTTTGTTAAAGTTCAATAAAAGCATCTGAAGACATCTAACAGTTTAGCTGGATCTGCGGGATGTAGTTTCAGCTCTGCCTCTCTCTGTTCCTCAGGCATGGCATGTGAATTTTGAGCGTCCTAAGTTGAACTCCAACCCCCTCCTCCCGAGCCCCTTTGGTCTGAGTCCATACCTGCGCTTCGGCTGTCTTTCCTGTCGCCTCTTCTACAGCAAGCTGACCGAAATCTACCAAAAGGTGGCAGACACACAAGTACACACACGCACACACGCACACACGCACACACACACACAAAAAAAACACAACGGATTATCTGCCTTCTTTTCCAACAGCGGCCACTTGTTTGTGTTTTTCTGGTCATGACACCTTGAGACGTTCCTTGATTACCGTAAAATATTTTGTTATTCTTTTGCTAACAGACTGACTAGTTTGGTAACTAGACTGACTGGCAAGTATAATATTTAACAATAATATAATAATTTATATATACAGTATCTTAGGCCAGAAGTCTTTACACTTTACTTTGCATGCAAAATTAAGGTGAATTACACTGACGGGTGTAGTGTAAGGCTGTCAAAATTGGCCAAAAATGACGTTAGAATATTCATTCTAAAAAAAACATTTGAATATCTATTTTTGTGCATTATGTCCATAAGAGGGCAAACCACTACAACGAGATACATAACTACTTGTACAGGTATATTTATTTAAACTTAAACATGTCTTTTAAAAGGTCTAATAAACAAATAATGTCCGTAAAACTTAATTTAAGGACAGTAGACATCTCTATCTCTCTCTCTACACCGTAATGGGTGCTAGAATGAGAACTAAGTAAGAAAGACCAAATGAATGATTTGTAATTGATATGTTATTTGATAACCTAACTACAGGTGAGGTAATATTCTCGAGTTACTGTACATACAACATTATCTTGAGTTTTCACAATTTTGCCGTCTACCGACCAAAATCCGATTTCCAAACAGGGATTTTTAGATTGTGCAAATCACTCTCTCTGTGGCCAACGGTTGTTGTTAAATGATTCGCTCGTTTCAGTTTGACCTACATTTCATTTCCAATGGAAGTGAGACGAGAACCCGCGAGGCAAACAGACGCCGCTTTCTTATTTTTTCACAATCTAATATGGATTTTCACATTCAAATGTAAAAAAAATGTTTAATTGAAATATTCAAATATATATTTGAACTTTTAATATTTTTTTGACAGTCCTAGTGTAGTGACGGTTTGTTTCTGTAACTGTTTTGTGTTGAAGGTGAAGAAGAACGGTAGCCCTCCCATCTCTCTCTACGACAAGCTGCTGTGGCGCGAGTTCTTCTACGCGGCCGCCACAAACAACCCGTGCTTCGACAAGGTGGACGGCAACCCCATCTGCATCCGCATCCCCTGGGACAAGAACCCCGAGGCGCTGGCCAAGTGGGCCGAGGCCAAGACCGGCTTCCCCTGGATAGACGCCATCATGACCCAGCTGAGGCAGGAGGGATGGATCCATCACCTGGCCAGACACGCTGTGGCCTGCTTTCTGACCAGAGGGGACCTGTGGATCAGCTGGGAGGAAGGCATGAAGGTAGTGGAGCTCTTTGATGGAGCATCGGCATGATATATATATATATATACAGCTGGGTAAAAAATTAAGAGACCACTGCATATTCTTGTAAATATAATAATATAAATATCAAAAATGTAAAAAAAAAAATCTAATAATTTAAAAATGTATATAAATGTAATTGTATCTATGGTTACAGTAGCTCTGAGATCTATCTATCTATCTATCTCTCAGAGCTACTGTAACCATAGATATTCCAATGTCAGTTGTATATTATTCCTATAACATTACAGTACTCTATCTTGATCTAATATACTGTTAAAACCATTGTTGCTATATATTATGCTACAGTATTATTACCTACAGTATACTTATAACATTAACACACGCACATATTCTTTTAACATTAACAATAAATAAAGGATAAATTGGCCAGCAGTGGCAGATGTAGCATACTTTCTTACAATTGTAGAATTGTATCGCACGTACGGACAGTTTCCCTGTGACTAACTTGGCTGTGTGTGAAGGTGTTTGAGGAGCTGTTGCTGGATGCTGATTGGAGCGTCAACGCCGGCAGCTGGATGTGTCACTCCTGCAGTTCGTTTTTTCAGCAGTTCTTCCACTGTTACTGTCCCGTGGGCGCCGGGCGACGCATAGACCCCAATGGAGACTACATCAGGTAGACCCCGGGGACGCGTGGCGGTTACATGATAACATCCCTGCTATAGGGGAAGAATCTTCTATCTTCGAAAAGCCCAGTTACCAGGAAGTTACAACAGTTTATTGTTCAGATGAATGCAAATGCACTTTTATAACTGTTCATTTGAGCTTCACCACGGGACTTGTGTCCGAGGCTTATGGAAGGTCCTCAACTCATAAATTAACTCCATAAACCATCTAATGGAATTACAAGGTTTTTTACCTGACCAGCAATGATACACATACCTGCTTGTATGTAGCTCAGTGACCCTTTTACCTTTCAATTATTTTCCAAGCATAAGTACCCCATTACAGGACTAGAACATTTTGTTCAGTCTAACAATAGAAGGAAATATAAATATGATTTGCTGATTTTTAAAGAGATTTTTTACAATTTAAAGGCTGCTCAAATACAACAAAATCATTTACAGCGCTATTTAAATAGCAGGTATTTTTGCAGGTATTTTGTTTTCATTAATTAAAATGTATATTTATTTTCTCACTTACACTCTGCAGTACCTACAAGTAAATTATGCAGTTATGGTGAACACATAAAGTACACCAGACTGAAGGGTTGTACAGTTTATGAATATGGAAATGTGTTATCCATTTTGCCTGCCACATCACACAGGTGACTCTATCCTTATATCCTCATCCTTATATTGTTTTTATTAGCACGTGTCTACACGAGGGCTGCAATGTGACTGAATGTAGGCGCTGATAGAAACCTTTAAGCACTAATCTTGTAAATCACCTTGATTTCTGCAGGACTTTGTCCTGACAACATCTCGGTATATACTTTACACACAGAAGCAGTCATGTACCGTACTTATACTGTACACCAACAACACTGGTGTACAGTATAGTGTACGACACCCCTTGGGTGCAGGGGCTCAATAGATTTGAAAACCATTGCTGTACACTGTGTACTTTGTAGTTAAACACAGATAATAAAACACCAGATTTATTCATTCATTATCAGCCCATATTATTCAATGGGACAAATGTAATTATTTAATAATTTAGACCCACCCTAAAGCTTTTATTACCGTGTAAAACAGCCATTGCGATGGCGCGCTGCATTTGTGACTTCTCCCTTCTCTTTCAGACGCTACTTACCTGTACTGAAGGATTTCCCAGCCAAGTACATCTACGATCCGTGGAACGCGCCGGCAGAGGCTCAACGCGCGGCGCTGTGCATCGTCGGTGAGGACTATCCCAGGCCCATGGTGAACCACGCCGAGGCCAGCCGGCTGAACATTGAGCGGATGAGACAGATTTATCAGCAGCTGTCGCGATACAGAGGCCTCAGTAAGTGACGAAGCGGTTAATCCTTTTTTGTTTGTCACTTTTAAGCCTTTTTTGTCCCCCACCAATCCCACACCTCTCTCTCACTCTCCCTTGTCTTTGTGGTTACAAAAGCATTATTGTTTTAATTGGAGTGAGCTCAAGCTCAAGCCACTCTTCATGCTAATGCCACTAACAGGTTTGTTGGCAGCGGTGCCGTCGGGGCCTATTGAGGACTTGGACATCAACGGGTGTCGGACTGCAGCTATCTCTGTTACTGGAAAAAAGGAGCAAGTGATCAATGGGCGAAACGGTGAGAGTCATGGCAGAAATATTAAAATAGCAGACTAGATATTGGCCACAGCCAGAACCAAGCAACAGTAGGCACCAATAGTCTTTATACTTCACTCCTATGCATATTAAAGGCTTTGTCTGCTTTAGTTTTAATTTCCTATTCCCGTCTTTGTTCACCCTTGTAGACAGCTGTACGTCCAGCATAGAGCATGGAGGAATGACTCATAAGGATAATTGTCCCATAGGAACCAACCAAGGATTTGCTGTTCCTCAGCGCCCAGGTAGGATCTACGGCATGTGATGGAGACACCAGTCGTCTAAGAAATCGTTTTAATATTTGTATATAGGCCCTGGAATGACCTCTGGTAAATTGTGTCAATATGCACACATTCGCTAAAGGATTTTATTTTCTGTTGCCCTTAGCTCACTCGGTGCGCAACATGAGAGGCAGCTCTGGAAAGAGGGCGCGCGAACCGGAAGCTGTAAGAGAAAACGATTCCTCAGCATTCGAAGTGCAACGAAAAAACAAACAAGTCAGTAAGAACAGTGTGATTACAAGTTGCATAATACTAGCCCAAAATTTAGAAAATGACTGAGTTTTATGAGTGTTATAGGTGTGTAAATTAACTTGAGTATGCATACTGGGCTTTTAGCTGATGTTACCAGGAATTTTTATTTATTGTAGCTGTAATTCAATAGCAGTCAATAGCAGTATCAGTCCATATAGAGGATCTCCAACAGTACCAAACTGGTACTCAAATGTACCAGTTTATGTAGTTTTACGGATGTGTCGACAGATTCAATGGATAATATAGCAGTTTATTAATAAAAATATATCATGAATAGCAGATTTTGATTTGCCTGCCTTTTTTGCCATACTGGATATTAAACATTTTAAAATGAGAAATATAAGTACAGTATAAATACCTCCAACAAAGTCTATCTCTGTCAGTCACCACAGTAGCCAGAGAAACAAGTATTTTGTGTACTTTGTTAAATGCTGCTTTTTTGTGTGTGTGTTTCAGAAAAACACTGGCCTAGAGGAGAGAATTGTGATGTCATCTTGAGATGTCCATGATATATCTATAATTTTCTTGGAAAAGTAAACATGTTATGTTTTGTATCAAAAATAATGTACATCCAAAAGAAAGTTGAAATGTTTTATTTTGGAATGGAAGAATTTATAGCTTTCCATCTGTTTTTAAACTAAACCGAAGAATAATGTAACACATAAACCTAAACACTGAACCAGTGGATGCCAATCTATGTTTACTTTAATTAATTTACATGTTCAACAGTAGCCTACATTGGTGAATGGCACTTTTGAATAGGAAAATAACTATCATTGGCTCTTCCATATGTGCTGTAGGAAGTTGCTTAATGACTGGAATAAAGCTGAATCCTAAATAATCTCTAGAAATTACAAAGACTCATACCATTGCCTTTCCCTGTTATATCAAACTCTTTTTCATTATTCTTACACATACGGTGACCCAAAGAGATGTATCACAGTATGTTTTCTCACTTTAGGTTTTCCTTAATGTTCTATTTTGCACGTGTTAGTGTGTGTGTGTGCGTGTCTACCTATCTATCTATCTATCTCTTGATCAGCCATAACATTATGACTGCAACTCTTGTGGGGGGTTTCCCGGTCTGCAGTGCTCAGTACCTATCAAAAGTGGTGAACCGGCTACATGGTCATGGGTGGCCAAGGCTCATTGATGCACGTGGGGAGCTAAGGCCAAAGAGTTCAAGGTGTTGACTTGGCCTCCAAATTCCCCAGATCTCAATCCCATTGAGTATCTGTGGGATGTTCTGGGAAAACAAGTCCGGAGGAGGCCCCACCTCTCAACTCACAGGACTTAAAGGATCTGCTGCTAACGTGTTGGTGCCAGATCCCACAGCACACCCTCAGAGGTCTAGTGGAGTCCATGCCTCGACGGGTGGTCATAGTGTTATGGCTGATCTCTCTCTATCTCTCTCAATAAATAGATAGATTTAAATTGACGTTTTTCATTTGTTTGCTGTATATGACTATTGTTTCCATTTACTGTACCAGATTAATTGGTTACAATTTTCATAATATATATTGAAATTACAATTATCAATTAAAAAATCTAATGTCTTTAATACTGTTGAAGCTTAGCTCTATGTATACACACCCAGCTCAAAGTATGGTCTTAATGACATTCCTGAGTTTAGTTTGAAAACATTTACTCAAGCAACAATTGAATGCCCTGTGATTAATTGTTTACAATTATCTACAGTATAGTAGCTGTAGATAATTTATGTAATAAAATAGGTCAAATAAGCTTGGGAGGCCCAAAAAACTATACCCTGACAGTTATTTTCACGGTGAACCTATTAAGCTACAGAGGACCATATTTCGTGTGAATACTGTTAAATGTTTGATATTAAAATGTGTTCATCTTTATATTACAGTATACATCTTCAACTGACACTTGGATTTCAGTGAGCTGGGAATATACTTGATATATAATTAATTGAATATAATTAAATGGAGGTTTAAGAATCCTAAACATTTTGAGCAGCTTTACATTAAATGGTGGACCAAGCATCTGCTTTTATCAACAGTTCAATTTATGTATTTTAGCTTATAACATGTCACTGACCATTAGTTGAAGACTTGCTGTATAGAGTAAACTTTCAATAATAGTCATCTTGTGTCGAGCCATTTTTTGCACTATGTGAGTTTCTGCCAGGATACATAAACAACCACTGTGCAGTGTTTCTACAAACAACTCCTATTAGGTTTAGGCTTCATGCCTTTGCTCAGACACTTTGACTGGGTTGTTGGATATGTTTAATACAACCTAGTTATCACAAGCTTGTCTACACAGCATATACCATGACTAAACTTGAGTCCTTTGAGCCAAGTATGATAGAATCATTCCATCAGCATTCCAACTTTATTGATATATTGAAAGAACACACAAAACATTCACATGAGCACGTTCAATCAGCATTTAGTTACTGCAGAAACAAGATGTCACTTTAAATGTTGCATTGAAACCCCAAAATTGCATATACATTTTCAAACACATTAGAATCTAGCCAGTCCATGAACACATGCAAATTTCACATAACAGTTTCACTCCTCATATACAGAAGGCTGAATTCTGGAGTCATGAGCTGTACATTGATCACACATGTTTATAAATGTCATAGTTTACTTTTCCTTTTTAGAATTTCCTAACTACATGGAATAAGGCACATTTACTGTCGCAAGATCGCAGATGTTACATTATTTTTTTTCTAGAAATAAAAATATACCTCATCGAGGTTTACTGCAGCATTTGAACATTTGGTATTTAAAGGCAAGTTGAAGAAAAAAAACAAAACATTGAAAACAGATGATTGGAATGGTAAATACAGTACAGTTTGGAGAAGACCCCAACCGAGTATTGAGATATTTCTTAATGCATTAGATAGCGTAAAGTCTCCATTTGGCTTATCTATACAATACCCTATGCCCTATGATTGAGTATTGCACCTGGGGGAGGGTGAAGCTGACTGAAAATGAGGCGATATCTACCCATTGCCGGTCAAATCTGGTGCAGCCTACACCTGGGCCCAGAAGAATGGGTGATGCCCCCTCCCCCCCTCCACTTCAAACACTGAACAACACACATCGTCTTGAATACACACATACAAAAAAAAGTAACACACATGAAGGGGAAAAGCTTCAAAAGGCATACTCTGAATAAAGGCATCCAGACGCCCCCAGTGAGGGGGCTGTCCGGAGGGGGGGTTGTCTGTCTGAAAACGTTGAATAACAGATAACAGTCTCTCTCCTCGACACTCGTGAGCATTCTCGCATTGGCTCAGGATGGGGCGACACACATAAATGTGGCAAGTCCGTGGGCGCCTTCGACTTCCTCCTCCTCCTCCTCACTCGGCCTTGTCCTTCCTCTTCGCCGTGAACGGGACTTTGCTGGCCACCGTGGAGCCCACCGTGGACACGCCGCCAGCCACTGCAGACACCCCCCCTTTGACCAGGCCCACGCCCATGGAGGGCACGCTGGTGACGGCAGACTTGGTGAGCTCCAGGCTCTTGCCGCCCACCCAAGCCACGCCGCCCACGGCGGCGCCCACAACCCCCTTGGTGACGTTGAACAGGCCGCCGGTCACCCTCCACACCATGCCCGGCTGAGCCACGACATGCTCCTTGCTCGGGTCTGTTTCCACAGCAAAACAGGGACATTAATATACCAGGACATACTGTATATTGTTCTATATTTGATGATCGTTTTAGGTTGAGGCGCACACACACTGTATATGTAATTATACCCTTTAAGTCTCTCTACCAAAGTAAATGCATCTCTCTATTGTGGACATTTACCTGCTGTAATATTACAGGGCATAGGCCTGGATATACTGCTATTAAACACCTGTGTGAACCGAGTGTGTGTGTGTCTACATTTGTTCAGGTTTACTCTATCATGAATGACAGCACCTGCTCTTTACTATTGCCTAAATCTCCAAGATAAACAGAAAGTTATCCGGTCCCTCACATTCCCCTGCCTGACTAGGTTAACTCCTTTACACAGTCTTCATCCAGCTAGCGTAGCACCCTGCTGAATGGCTGAATCCAATCCACAATACCATCGTATTTCTCTAAACTGGCTACCAGAGTTCAGGTCAGAATTTACATCAAGAAACGAATTTCATCAATTTGTTGAATGTCCTTTTTCTCCAGTTATTGTTCTGCCATCATGTGTCTAGCCTGTATGTTCTTTCTTAGGATCTGGTTCCATCTAGAAGTTTAAAAGGAAACTAGTGTGCAAAAGCACTCCAACACTAAAGCCTTTTATTCTTTGAGTGAGTATGACGTGACTGTTAATGTGTTAACTGCATGAATGAGTATCTTTGAGGTACGTACTAGAGTCTGTTGGACATTTTATTTTTAATTCATACGTCCACTTGCAGCATTTTTATAATCCTTATAGCTACAGCCAAAAACAAAAAACTTAATTATACCCCCTCTATTGAACAAAAGATTACAAATCCCACAATGTTCTGGATATGTGACAATCTTCCAGTGACCTACCAAAATTTCAGCTGTCAAAACAAAATATCAAAGTGATAATGGTGGTTACCTGCGTTAGTCTCGACCTCCGTGGGTTCAGGGTCATCCCCAGCCATAGTCGTGGTACCAGGCTGGTTTTCTGAGCTTACGTTGTTCACGTTCTAGCACACATAGAAATGGTAGGCTAGTCTTAACATTGTGAATTCCCCCAGATAAAAGTAATGGCTGATCATTTTATGGAGCATGCCCCTAGGCCAAACGGGAACATTAAACATCTACGGCAGTTATATTAATGTAAAAATGTATATAAACTAACTTAACTAAATGGTATCACAATGACGAAGTCTGTGCTATATCGCAGCCTTTGACAACCAATACCTTTATAATCGGGCCTTGTAAGTGCAGTTAAACGTTCTAAGTCTTATTCGGCACATAACATTTGTTTTGTGTATTAAAACACTGCCATTGTTTTAGAAACAGGCGCCCTGCAGTTTGCCCAAAACATTTTGCTCCCACCTCACAATATGCACAGAAAAGCTGAAAAGTTATGCGGTTGAAACGACACAAACATACCAGAAGTTCCTTTGTCACACCCTAAACCAAAAGATGATCTGTTAATTAATACGGTTATAACAGATAGCTCAGTAACTTACCTTTACCATCGTTTCTAGACGTTTCTGGTAACGTTACCAGAAGACGGGACTTGATGTCTCTTCACACGCACCTGGTACAGCGCCTGTTTATCCTGCTTTCGCAATTATTTTTACGTAGTGAATTTAATCTTTTGTCAAGTTGTTAGATTTTCTACGTTTGACCTTGGAGTTTTCCTTGGCGTACATACGCACATACACGAGTACAATCGTCGTTGCAAACTTTTCTCTAAGTATAGGGTTTATCTTGTTGGTTCTGCCGACGTGGCGCCAGCGAACAGAGAAGCAGAGCAGCCCTTGTCTCCGGATCTTGCGTCACACAGACTCGCACAGTTTTCTTTTCTTTTTTTTAACTGATCCTGTTTTTGTACAGCAGCATACCATGGACGCATTAAAATAACAGCATACACGGTGGCTTCCAAGGCTGTTGTAAAAACCAACATGTAAACAAGCTGATAACAAAGACTTTCCTGTATCTTTATCCTTCGCCCATGACTCAAAAATTCATAATAAATGAATCGGGAAAGGCGATCTGATATTGAGCAGATGGAATAGTAAGTTAAACCACACAGAAAATTGTAAAAATGTATTGTAGACACAGAAATTAGCCTAACGCCATTGTGTTTTAAATTAATTCCGCTATACAATCAAAGTAAACAAAGTTTATTGTAATTCGTCTGGAGAGAAGCGAGAGGGAAAGTGGTGTCAATTGGAGAAATGGGAGTAGAACGTGGAGATATTTTGGTAGGCTACATTTAGGAAAAATAGGTCGGTTGACTTCAGTTAAACATTTCCTGATCAGTATTGTATTGATCCACACGGTGTATGGATTGTAACTGATTTATAGCCCGTTTACCGTCGAGTCTACGGTAGCCTATGCAAATCAATGTTTTGACATGACGGTCTAACGCAGTGGTTCTTAACCTTGTTGGATGTACTGAACCCCACCAGTTTCACATGCGCATTCATCGAACCCACCGAAGGGGGGCGTGTCATCACGAATCATATGAGTCGGGTGTGTCTTATCCTCTGCCGAACCCCTAAGA
>JAODLI010074903.1:0-12737 GCA_027575585.1 Percopsis omiscomaycus | reverse complement strand
CCCGTTCAGAGGGGTAAAGAAAGAAAGTGAGAGGGGAAGTGGTGCGGTCAATGGTCACCAGGCTGCAGAAGGGACAGCTGTCATACAGGCTCTCAGCGGCACACATCCAGTAAGTGTCCCACAGACGCCAGCCAGCTTGGCCATCAAGACGTCTACTGAAGATCTGCAGGTACGGTTTCTATGGAGATATACAGTATATATGTGTGTGTGTGTGTGTTTGGGGGGGGCGACGATTACTGACATTGTTATATCAGTGCTTTGCAAAGTTGTATTAAAAAGACACACACAAATGTTTGGCAATAGTGAGCACTTGTTTAAAGGAGGGGCTGGGAATGTTTGCTTGTACACAAATATTTGGGGGATTTTAATGGTTTCACTTTACCAGGCTGATTCAAAATGGGGAGGAGAGAGAATGAGAATGGGTGAGAAGGGCTTTGACATGTCTTGCTCAAGGACACTTTCGCAAGTCACATTGGTTGGTCGCAACGGAATAACCCGTGATGGACTTGTTTGACTCTAGTGAGTTTTTTTTTTTACCGTGCTTTTCAAATAACTACAGCTCAAGTGGCAGCATTTGTCTCATGTGAAATGTGAATATTTGCGTGCACCTATGCAGTTTTACAGTATAATATATGTTTACATGTTTAGATGAAATTAGTTAAACCTCCCGTGAGCTTTTTCTTTGACGAGCAGGGGGACGTAATTCCCCAAAAGAAATGTAAAACAAACTTGACGGTGTTTGAAAGTTATCACCGGCCACTCCACGGGCATGTCAAAATATGACGTCCATAACATTCGGGCCATATTTCTAAACAAGAGAGTAGAAAACTTTAAAAAAATAACGAAAGCGGCATCCGGCGACGCGGGGATTGATGAAGTAGGACACCAGCCCTAGATGACAGCAGGTGGAAATATGAGGATTTGAACATGTAAAACACTCTTTAGTCTCAAAAGGGAAGATGAATGACCAACAAAAACTCTTCCAAATCACTAGCTGATTGGGTGTTTCCTGAGGACTCACGAGTCAGTATTTCTACTTGATCTAAGATATTAGATTGTGCACACCGATGTTTTGGCTGGAGGTGAAAACCCCAAGAGCACTGTCTTGTATTTCCTGAAGACAAAATACAAAAAAAGGAAACATCAAGAGGGTGTTTGTTGCATAAACTTGTAACATAAGACAAACTTGGCTCTTTGTACATTGGAAATTCTTTCTAAAAGAAACTGGCTTTAGTTTCCCTGTGGTTTCGGTGGAAGGCCTGCCCAGACAGAAGTGCATTTCTACACACAGTCAAACAAACCCACAAAACAAAATGGCATGCACATAACACAAGAATATTTAGGCGAATATACAAACGAACCAGACAAACCAACACGCACATACAGTGTTCGAAGACATACATTATGCACACAGGCGGACAAACCAATTAACACTGCAGGCACACAAGTTCAGAGGAGTGGACAGACAGGCAGACACATTCTCATACCACAAGACAGTGTGACTCAGACAGGTCAATGATAAACTGAAACACACACACACACACACACACACACTGTTTTTCTAAATAATTGTTCTGTCCAGGTAAAACGTTTCTGGGTTTATTTATTATTTCAAAGAGCCACGTTCATAAAAAATAGTCCACAAACATCTCTATGACTTGTATTTTGTGTGACTAGTTCCTGCCACTTGAGTTTGTGACTTTTCACCTTTTTGGCAGCCTGCATTATATACATGCACAACAGTCAGCAGGGAGTACAAAAATTCCCCCCCCCAAAAAAATGATTTTATTTTCCCCACCATGAAAATTATTTTTGGATGGCCTCTTCTGGTTAAAGTTGTTTTATGCGTTAAAGGAAGTAAAAAAAATACAAATAGAAATTCCACAGAACGAATGAGGTCATGTATCACTGTGTGTTGGCACAATGCTGTCACCTGATGCTCGAAGCTATTAGAACCACAAGTGCCCAGTATTTATTAAACCTTTGTTTTACCCAGGAAATGATAACTCACCGAGATAAAAAAAAAAAATCTCTCTTTCAGGAGTGGCAAGGCAAAGACAGGCAGCCTGACAAAAAACAAGTTGAACAGAAACAGACAAAGACAGAACAAATGTTAGCACATAACACAAAATGAACAAGGAACAATATAACATGAGAATAAAGTAAAATCAGAGGTCGGTAACCATGCCTACACACCATTTAAGGCCTAAAAGAAAGATAAGCAGGACCAGAACCAGCAGGGTCAGAGACAGTTTTTACCCCCATGCCATCCGGCTACTGAACAAATGACCACACACACACACACACACACTGTTATTACTCATAGCTGTATACAGTATATAGCGCATGACTCATATGTATATATTGTATAAAATTGTGTGTATACATTTTATTATTTATCTTGTTATTTTTGTAACGATGGGCGTGCATAGGCCATGCACGCTCCGTACCTCCCGGCCTGGCTGCGCACCTGTGGAGGGGATTAGCCCCACACAGGGGCGACCCCTTAGTTTTGATTAGGGACCATATTTAGGTTTACCGGCAGCACTAGGTGCTGTCGGTCATTGATTGTTTGTTTGTTTGACAACTGTACGTTGTGTTTTTGTTTATTAAAACGCCATTATGAGTACCCTTCTCGCCTGTCTGCTTGCGTCGTCGACCGGCTCGCGCTTACACTCGCCATCCCCCTATCCACATCGTTACAATTTTATAGAGCAATGTTGAGGTAACTCCGGGACTTAGCATCTCGTAGCCAGTTTACATCTGTATGTTTTCTCGGTGCTCAATAAAGAAGTTAAACTTGAACTTCAAGAACAACCAAGCCCTCCAGCACTAATTTGTGATGTACCTTTAGTGCCCCATGATGAACAGAATCCAATGCACAAGGACTGAGACGATGCCTGCGTGTAAATGACATCCCCATGATCTAATACAGGCCTTTAAAGCCTTAAAGGAAAAACTCATTTCTGAAATAAAAGCTCAACTTTAACCTCGGATCTTTCAAAAATTAGAAAATTAGCCTTAAAAGACTAATCAAACATAATTCCTAGAGTAAAAAGTCTTGCGTCTGGTGGCAAGTGATTGCATTAGCATTTAGAACCAGTGCACGAAACCACTAAAGCAAAAATAAAAGATAAAAGAACGAGAAGTTCATCTTCCTTCCTAAAAGAACTGAAATGCCCTTCATCCATTATAATGCCCCATTGCTGGCTTTGTGTGTTATTTTTGCTGTTTAGCAGTTTGTTCACCTGCTTATTCATCTGTTGCTATTTCGAATGATCCACCGACCTGGGGAGGCTACAGTTTTAATCTTTACTAAGGCAGCTGCTACTGTGTTAAATGTGGCCTCGACAAGACCTTTGAGACTCCAACTGTCACTGTAGGCCTTCACCTCTCTCCTCTCTCCCAGCAACCCAGAATGTCTTCCGACGCGTCCCTCCTGCCGCGAGACGAGAATGGCCAGCAGACAGCGGTGGACATGGACACCATAATGGACAACGTCCTCATTGTCCTGTACACGCTGACCATTGTCCTGGGGATCTTGGGCAACTCCATGGTCATCTGGGTGGCAGGGTTCAAGCTCAAGGTAGAGTTCATCTCCAAACCGTCACACGGGAATATGGGGAATGGACAGTTTTGACATTGTGACCTACTGTCTACTGCCAAAAATACCATTATTAGGTTCCTGGTGTGGCAGACATCTCCATTTAAAACAAAACTCCTTAAATGAATGATGAACCGTTCACCGACATTTCCTCAGACCCAGCTACAATGGCTTACCACTTTTAGCGGGGTGAAGTTAACCTACTCATACAGTAAACTATGTTTTCTTTCTATGCGATAGGCGATTTCTCTGAATATTGCGTCCTTTCCGTTTTCCCCTGTACCCCTAATTGTACCTCTTCCTCCCCTCTTTCTTTGACCTCTCTGCCTGTCCTTGTCTGCAGCCGAAGGTCACCAACGTGTGGCTGGTGAATCTTGCGATGGCCGACCTTATCTTCTGCCTGACCCGCGTCTTCTCCCTCTGCAAGAAGCTCTTCTTTGACTACTGGCCCTTTGGCGTCTTCTTCTGCAAGTTCAATGGCTTCTTCAAGTACGCCAACATGTTTTGCTCCGTCTTCTTGCTGGCGGTCATCAGTGCTGACCGGGTGCTGTGCATCTGGTGCCCCGTCTTCGCCAGACGCCGGCGCAGCCTGTGCGTCGCGCGGCTCGTGAGCGCCGGCGTCTGGGCCACGGCGACCGTTATGAGCGCCCCCTACTTTGCTTACCGCCACGTCTCCCTGGGCGACAACAACCGGAGCAAGTGCTCCCTGGAGGCGAAAGAGTCGACGCACCCGGGAGACGACGCCAAGCTGGCTCTCTACTTCGTCCGGTTCTTGTGCGGCTTCCTGTTGCCCTTCGCGGTCATCCTCGTGTGCTACATCCTGGCGGGCGTCGGTATCCGACGCACTCGCTTCTCGGGGAAGTCCCGCCCCCTCCGTATATTAGCGTCGTTAGTCATCGCGTTCTTCCTGTGCTGGGCACCCTATCACTGCTTACTGTTGGCCAAGATGGTGGACAAAAAGAGCGCGGCGGTGAAGATAGGGCTCCCGCTGGCGAAGGGCGTCGCCTACTTCAACAGCTGCGTAAACCCGCTGTTGTACTTCTGCATGGGGCTAGACGTGAGAGGGAGGTTCAGACAGAGTTTGGCCAGTGTGTACAGGAAAGCTCTGGCGGAGGACGGCGAGACGACCCCGACCCTCGGATGCACATTGGATGACAGTACCGCCTCCAGCAGGAGAACCAGTGCTGCGGGTGTCAAAGTGGCTAAGGTTTGAGGCCCTTTAGAAACATATACGTGCACATAACAGTCAGCGTGGAGTTCAAAAATTCCCCCAAAATAAAATGCTTTTATTTTCCCCGCCGAGAAAACTATTTTTGGAGGGCCTCTTCTGGATAAAGTTGTTTTATGTGTTAAAGGAAGTAGAAAAATGTTTTCCACAGAACGAATTAGGTCATGTATCACTGGAACGTGTGTGCTAGAAGCACAGTGATTTAAAAAAAAAAAGCCAGCCCTGTGTTTGGTCTATAAGCTGTAGTCACTCCTTCTCTTAAGATTACATCTTTTTGGGGGACAAAAGTATGTAAGGATGAGCTTTTAAGAGATCAAAAACAATCAGTTTGGTTTTAGGTTGCTGAACATGCCAGTGAACTGTTGTGCATGATATGTCAAATCATGCACAACAGTAGTAGTAGTTTCATATATGAAAGTGTCTCAGCATTTGATTATGGCATTTCCACATCTACAGGATGTCAGTATGGTGTCATGGGCTCATCGGGCTTGTATAATAATTCAGAACTGTCACAATTCATTGGAAATGTATGGACTGAACTTTGACTCCTGCAAAAAGGCTGCTCTGTCTATATACTGTATATATTCTCCAGGCTATCCGAGCTCACACTTTATTGTGGGCAGTTTGAATGTGTTAAAATGATGAAATCAGGGAAGAAAGTAGTTCTTTGGTTCTGTGTCTTGTAGTTAGGGGCTATCTCAAATTTTATTCATGCCATCAGTTTTTCTAGCTGAATATTATACGTTGAGCTATGTGATTATCAAAAGAAATCAAAACAGAGCCTTATATACCGTATATTGCACGTACAGTGTGGCGTTAGACTTTGAGGAACTCAGAAAGCCGCAGCGCTGTGTTTCAAGAAGGGTTGAGGTCCTCAGTTCCTCTATAAAGCTACAATGACAGAAATGCACACACGCGCTTCCTGCTATAGCCAAGCCCACCCCACCCCCCTTTCTTCTTTCTGAAGACCAGTGTATATATATATATACATATACATATATATATATATATATATATATAGAGAGAGAGAGAGAGAGAGAGAGAGAGAGAGAGAGAGAGAGAGAAATTATTCTTTCAAAATCTTGAAATCTACTCACAGACCCTCTGAAAGCATCCATCGGAGCGGGACACAGTTTGAGAACCTCTGCGGTTGTCATACTTAACATGGCATTACGAGGGGGACAACGGATACATAGGATAGTGGTTGGGCTGTTTGACACCGAGCCAACAGGTTGTGGGTTCGATCACCAACATTGCTGTTCTAGCATGCTTGACCAGGATGTCTCCTACCTGCTCCTTAACATTTGTAACTGTACTCACTGTGAGTTGCTTTGGATGTGTGCAGCAATTGCAACTGCCAATTTAGTTTCACTTTGTTCTTTTTCTCTTTACTGTATGTAAATAATAAATAAAGTATTGCCTACATTATTCATACGGAATTATTTAACTGTTTTTCAACTTTTATTCAAGGCCAGACAGGTGTTTGATATCTCCGTTTAAAGGTTCTGTGCTGTGGTTAATGACGTCGTATATACGTCGCTGTAAATGTAAATGTAAATGTAAATGCATATCACATAAACCAGGTGTCAGTTGTCCTGTCTAACAGCGGCCCCAGATCGTCTACTACATGCCTGTCTTTACATGCCCTTTAGAGGGATACTGATCCTAAAAAATCCTAGATTATTCGTCCCAGCTTGGAAGCACATCTGAGCATTTTCCTGGTTTCAGCCAGGTACCATTGTTGTGGTTTCGGTTTCAAACTCAGAGAGGGGAGCCCCTCACACAGGTGGAATTTTTACATCATAAATGACTCTTACACAACAAACTGTCTTTAACTGGGGTTTAATTACATTTGCAAATGGGTTCTATGTCAAAGACCGTGATGGTCAGTAACACACAGGCATGCTTATGTAGTGGCACACAACACATCCTGCCTCTCTACTCCTCCCCGGCTCCAAGAAAGGCTGTATAAACTAAACACCCACTGGTTAGCCCAAAACACCCACTCCTGTTAAGAGTTCCCAGAACAGCATGGCCTTGGTTGCTCACGTGTGTCCCAAATGCAGTCAAGATATAAGCATATTCCAGGCATATTAAAATGAGGCCTTAGGTCAGACAGTCAAAGGTTGTATTTTTGCCACCACAACAGGTATGCTTCCAAACAAGCAGAGTTCTCTAGTGGGGTTCTGTGGGTGCTATAACAAAGCCATCCACGACCTCGTCAATGCAGCCGATTCCTCCCATGTTAACATCCTTATCCTCCTGGACTTCTCTGTTGCCTTTGACGCCATGTGCCACACACCATCCTCCTCGACAGCATGGAAACAGTTCTGGGCATCACTGGAACAGCACTCAATTGGTTCAGATCTTATCTGGCTGACCGGAAGCAGTATGTCATCTTAATCCCCCCCCCCCAGCCCCTGTCAACCAAGGTGTCCCACAAGGCTCGGTGCTTGGCCCCCCGCTGTTCACCACATACATGCTAACCCTAGGCTTGATCATCCGACATCATGGTCTTAACTTCCACTGCTACGCTGATGACAGATAGATTTATATTCACTCCAAACCCATCTCTGATCAGTTTTCTGAAGCATATCAAAAACTGGATGACTTACATCTACTAAAACTCAACAGAAATACAACAGAGGTGATGTTGGTGGCTTCAAAGGCTCTGCCAAAACAAAGTAGGTGACCTTTTACTGCCCCTCCTCTGAGGTCAGAGATCTGGGTGTCTGTGTGTCAGTTCTGGATTCACTACAAGATTCTGCTCCCTGACTATACAGTAGAAGGCCCTCCATGGCCTTGCCACATCATACCTCTCCAACCTCCTCCACATTCACGATCCTTCCCGTAGACTTCCGCTCCACCAACTCTGGACTTCTCACCATCCCAAAGACCAGACTGTGCCATGGGTGACTGGGTCTTCAGGGTCACTGCCCCTAGACTCTGTAATCTCTACCTCCAGCAACCCGCAAATCAGACTCCATCGCCACCTTTAAACACAGACTCAAAACTGACTTGTTCAGGTTGGCTTTCTCCTCAGCTTAGCGGGCTCCTCAGTCATCTTTAGTTAACTTCGAACTGGTGTTCTATTTTAATGTACCTAATTAAGCAGTATCATTACATGTTTTACTATTATTTTTTCCCTTTGTTTAGAATTTGTATTATTACTGTTCAATGTACTTTTAAATCCCATGTGTTACAACATTTCTCCCCCTCTAAACTGGAGCTGAAATGTACATTCTGTCATAAGCATTTTGTTAAACCGGGACAAAATGTTTATTGTATTATTACTTTTTGATTATTACAAATAAGTTTGATGGTTAAAGAAGCAAAGTAAACTTGACAACCCAGCTTAAAGGCAAAATGTCACTTGTGTGGAGCTTTTGCATCTGCTGGACTGTCCCTTGCCCCATCTATTCTGGCATTGCCATGTGTGAAAAGGTCCAAGAGGGAAATGTTCCTGAATGTTGCCGAATATGTGAATAGGGAAAATCACTAGCGGTGCCCGAAAGCTTATCTCAGTAATTGACCAGAAACTGTGTGTGAAAGACACAAAGTCAAATCTGTCAATTCCAGCTTTTATTTTGCTCATTTCGCACATCTTAACACAGTTCTGCAAAACAATGTTGGCCTCTTCAGACATACAGGTAATGTGCCATTACAGCTTGTCATTGTAGTGGAATGTCTTTCGTTACGAAGCAATACATGCATCTTGTTGCTAAGTGAGCCTTTATTTGGGATAACAAGTCCCATTATATCACATCCCGTCAACAACTGAAATAATTGAAATTATTA
This sequence comes from Percopsis omiscomaycus, assembly GCA_027575585.1. Taxonomy (NCBI): domain Eukaryota; kingdom Metazoa; phylum Chordata; class Actinopteri; order Percopsiformes; family Percopsidae; genus Percopsis; species Percopsis omiscomaycus. Next base: position 4,107 of record JAODLI010074903.1, on the reverse strand, counting down.
CTACTTCTACAGTAGTCATTGGAAATGTTATGATTTTAAGATATTGACACAACAATGTGTCAAGTCAAAACAAATGTATGAGAATGTGCAGGCGGACGATTTGATATTCAGACCCATGGCACTTTACACCATTAAGCCACAGTTTGTCAAGAGCTGAAAACAATACATTTATCATAACCAGCTACAATGCGACTTAACAATGTTTCAACCACTGATTATAACATTCCTGTGGTGATTGGTTGAAATGGATAGATCTTGGAATAAGGTAAACAGTATAAGTTGGGGGGGAAACCCAGGCACCAGTCGATTTCCAAGAAATCAGACAGGCTAGTAAGTAGTTTTACCCTCTATTCAGCAACAGTTTTTTAATCACACATAACCAACTACCGTATGTAGGAGCTATAGCTTGGTCTCAAGAATGTATTTTTCTGGTAAATAAGTAAAGACGACTGGTGAATTTCCAAATAAAAACAGTGGCAGAAAATATTTAATAACAAAATATATAAAAAAAAAAAAAGGAAAAATAGTCTTCTGCTCCAAATAACGCCTTTTTAAAAACAGAAGTTTTATATCCACAATTGGTTTGTTTTTGTATGGTAGCTGCACGGTATTGCTGGCTACAAGGTCACATTCTGTTTGGTTCCATTCAACATGTACTCAATTGATATCGCAAATCAGAGATGGAGCCCAAACACATAAAACCCAAGAAACAAAGCAGAGTATCCCATTGTTTTCAATGGATGTAGTAAATCCCGACATAACTAGAATGTCCTTAAACACTAAAATAATAAGAAAAAGAAAACAACAAAAAAAGAGGGTCGTGGAAATCGCATGCCAGACCAGAACATCTGTCGGCGCTCTTCTTCAAAAAGACGTCCGCATTTTCTCCGCCTACTTGGTTGTCCTCAACGCCCCCCCCCCACCGCTCTTCACTCATACTCTGCAATCAGAACCATCATGCCCACGCCGAACAGCAGGGCAAGGATCTCCATGAGCGACTGGCCAAAACTGGAGCGCCCCACGAGCAGTTCAGGGAGCACCGTCACCGTGGCGATGTAAACAAATCCGCCGGCCGTGAACGGCAGGATCCAGGCGGTCGCCGCGGCGCCCGCGCCTTCGGCCAGCAGGGAGCAGGCGGTGCCGGCCAGCGCTCCCACAGCCGTCAGGAGCTGCAGACACATGGCCTGATGGGGAAGCGGGAAGGAAGCAGGATGTTAAAGGTACACTCCTCGACTGCCTTGTAGTGCCCCCGACTCACCGTTTGTGTGGGCGGCTGTAAAGGGGAGGGGTGGAGACCGGTGAGGAGGCGCTGGCCTACCTTCTTCTTGGTGCAGCCCGACTGGACGAGGATGGCGAAGTCTCCGATCTCGTGCGGCACTTCGTGCAGAAGGATGGTGATTGTGGTGACGGTTCCCACAGCCGGCCCCACCAAGAAGGACGCGCCGATGGCCAGGCCGTCCGTGAAGTTGTGCGTGAAGTCGGCAGCCAGGTTCAGGTACGCAGACACCTTGATGTCTGCATTTAGTGGCAGCCAAAACACAAAAGGGATTGTGAAATAAAAAGAATTGAAGTTCTACTGAAGTACAACTACAGGTTAGACCTGCTAATACTGTTTTTGTTGTTTGTTAGCAGTGTACATACACAATAAAAAGGTTAGGATTGTTGCTCTAATAGACAGAAGTAGATCTGGGAAAAAGAGGCCTCATCACCTGTGCTCTTCTTCTCTTCCCCCTCCTTCTTCTTCTTCTTCGGCTGCTTGCCGTCTTTGCCTTCTTTCTCTCCTTTCTTCTTCTCTTCCTCGCCGTCACTGTCCTTGGCCTTGGGAGCAGCTGAGATGGAAGGAAAGCATAGCTTCATCACTCTGCTACAACGGCAACAACACCGGGTGTTTAGCGGGGTAGGACAGAGTGAGGGCTTCATGACCAGCAGTGTGTGGTGGCAGCCTACCGGGAGAGTGGGAGTGTCCATGGCCGTGACCTCCCTTCAACAGACGCACAAATTTCTCCACCGCCAAGAAAGCCACGATCCCGCCGAGAACCCACAGGCCCACCGACATCATGTGGCCATGGGCCGCACCTGTGGATGAGAAGACGCGTGACCTGGTCCAGCTGCTGATTTAGGACTACGACAGCCATTTCACAGGTAACCTCACAACCCTCTCTCACGCGTTTGTTTTCCATACAAGGCAATGGATTTTGTAGGAGCCTTCAAAATAAACCACATAATTACCTGCTCCTTAATACTGCCGTAATTATACTCACTGATAGTCGCTGCTTGCAATATATTTTCCCTTCTATCACACAGAAAATGCACAAAAACACTAATAAAACGAATGCAGGTCAGTAAAGTGTGAAGCATCGTCACATTAGCAGAATTCTATTCCATACCATGGGAGTGGCCGTGGTCATGTGACTCTTCGCTGGCATGTGAGTGGTCATGTCCTTCGTCTCCATGGTGAGAGTGGGGCTCTGTGAAGAACCCAATGGAGTCAGAAAACAAATGTAAACAACCGAGAAAGGCAAAGCAAGCCACCGTCTTTACATGTATGCAATGTTCAGGTTATTGCACAAAAATATAAATTTAAAAAGTCTACAAATGTCTTATTTGGAATGCGTCCTTATTCTGAATGCTATTAACAAGACTAGTACCAAGAATAGTACCCACCCAAAGCGTGGGGTATGAGGTGGAGGAAGGCGTCTCCCAGCAGGCCCCCCGAGGCAAAGCTCAGCAGCACCTTGAGCAGGTTCTGGTGCTGGTCGGTGTTGGACTGGACCGGGATCAGGAACAGGATGAGGAAGGGAGCTGCGCTGATTAGCAGGGTAGCTCCGATGGCCTGCCAACGAGAGGGGAAGAAAGGTGACGTCAGCCTTCCCTGGGTTGGCCCTCCAGATGTGCTGTGCACATCAGTATGTACTTGGCTGTTTCTCTTTGTTGGCCCTTTATAAAAGAGTAAGCTGCCTGCAGCTGGTCAACATCTGCAATACAAATATGAATGCAGGGTTCCCACTCGTTTTTACAAATAGAAATGGACCATAACCGTCATTACATCAACTGTCAATATTAGGTTGACTCAAGAATTCAATTATGTTTCCAATAGTTCAGGGCCATTTATGACTTTTCTAATCTTTTCCAGGCCTAGAAAGTGATACTTCATTCTGCAGTATTTCCCGGGGTTGTCGTGGGGACCCTGTGCCAAAGAGTGGTTTTGAGAGCGCCGACGCGTCCGTGCCAATATCCCCTTTCTAAAGTGGTGATGCCGAAGAGGTAAGATTACCTGCGTTAACCTCAGTATTTTAGTGAGGGCAGGAGAACGTTTCAACCCACAAGGGGCGGGGGCACAGCCATTTTCTGCCCTAGAACCAAATGCAGGACTTTATTATTAACTATATTTACTACAAGATCGCTAATATTTGGTACATACAAGCCACAAAACCCATGTTTACAGCTAAAATAAATTAAATAAATATTTAGTTTTGAATCACATTGAAAACTAATAAATAAATTGTTTTTGTTTTTTATTAATTAGTTTTGAATCACATTGAAAACTAATAAATAAATTATATGTATTTTATTTATTTATTAATGTTCCTGTCTATTCTCTTCTTTTTAAAAAGATGAGCATTAAGCAAATGTAAAATAGTGATATTTTTACCGCAGGGAGAGAGAATACACATACACTTACATTAGCAATTAACCAAGCACCGACTATCTCACGCGACCCGACACGCGAGTATCAGCGAATGGCACTGTATTCAAATGGCAGTTAATGCTCAACCTGACCTGGATGCTCAGCAGTACACCCTTATTCAACCAGTCATGCTGACTGACAACACCCTATGAGTGGCAGCCTGACATGGCAGTTAGTCCCCCTTCGTGGATGCAAAAGGGAAGACACCTTGCAGGAACAATTTGAACCAGCTAACCGCCCTCTGCTAATGTATCTGTGTGCATCTCTCTCTCTCTCTCTGTATCTCTCTCTCTGTGTGTGTGTGTATCTCTCTCTGTATCTCTCTCTCTGTGTGTGTGTGTATCTCTCTCTGTATCTCTCTCTCTGTGTGTGTGTGTATCTCTCTCTGTATCTCTCTCTCTGTGTGTGTGTGTATCTCT
>JAODLI010074902.1:0-12737 GCA_027575585.1 Percopsis omiscomaycus | reverse complement strand
TCCAAAGCGACTTACAATTAGTACATTTGTCAACAGTTGAACTGGTTAACCACCAGTTTTTGCAAGCAGATAACATTTGTAGAATAAGGACCGCATCATGTCAGAAGGGTACTTCACTAATGCATTTGCGCAACATTACTCAAAGATTCGTCATTTACTCCCCAAACAGTCAGTAATTACAATAATCAAAGTTATCATACACACTTCAAGTTATTCATTCTTCAAACGGTAAATAATTGCCAACTGTAAAGTGCTTAGTAATCTAAGAGCTGATCAAGCAGAGTGGAAATATTATTATTATTATTATTATTTTATTTTTTTTGGAATAAACTACACTGAAATGTACATGTATTTATATGGAACAGTTCCAGATTGTAGCTATTAAGCACAACACATAAGTACAGTTTGGCTGTAGTTTTCACATGTGATTATTATTTAAAGTAATTGCTTTGCTCCTATGGCAGGCGGGCATGTCTGCCCCAGGTACCCGTCGTGACATCTTCGACCAGAAGGTGGCGGTTCAGCCGCTGGACAACTCCACCATCTCCCTTCAGATGGGCACCAACAAGGTGGCTTCTCAGAAGGGCATGAGCGTGTATGGGCTTGGCCGCCAAGTGTACGACCCCAAGTACTGTGCCACCCCAACAGAGCCCGTCATCCACGCCAACGGTAGCCAGGGCACGGGTACCAACGGCTCAGAGATCAGCGACAGTGACTATCAGGCCGAGTTCCAGGATGAGGAATACCAAGGCGGTTTCCACGATGACTACAGCACCCACTACAATGACCAGGGCATTGACTATTAGTGGCTAGGCCCTAAGCCTCTCTTCCTACACAACCGCTAGTCGGAGCAGTATTAACAAATTGTATTTTATCGACGACACAACAGAGCAAGTCTTTTGCTATCCGCGCTAGTTGTTATTTTATTTTTAATGTTTTTTATTGAAGCATAAAGAGAAATATTGCGTCAAGTGCATTGCTTCCCTACTTCCTCAATTCTTCCATGTAGGAAGTAAGTTTATCAGTTGTAGTCACAAGCATAGACTGGGTGAGATACAGCAAAGGTTTTTTCTTGAATGTTACTTTTTTATCTACTATTTTAAAAGTCTTTAATAATTATGGGACACTGTGAAGTAGTGTTTTTGTAAATCATTGATTTTAAATTTTGGTAATTGAACCACAAAAGGACAAAAGAAAATAATTTGTGGACTGCCTATCGCCAGTCAATTCCTACATTCACGAGACAAACCTTAATTTTAAGTATGTATTATTATAATCAAATTGTTTAAAGTTTGGATGGGCCAATAATGATCTCATCTGTTTGTAATTACATATAACCAGTGAAGAGTGTACTTTCTGAAGGCTGTTCCATTAAAGCAGATGTGTCACAAGGTTTGTCATTTTTTGTGCCATCCCGTGTTACGTTTCCATGTTGCTCCCTAGTTGCATTCCCAGACTGTATTTATTGCTATACCTCTTACTGTAAACAAGTCGACTGTTATGTGGTTTCTAAGAAAAAATGTATGTTATAAATAAAGCCTTAAATATCTTGGTTTTCAAAGCGTTTCCTATTGAAGATCAACATTTTTATGGATGATTTTAATCACATTATACTGATAGATTAAAAAAGAAAAAAATACATACACTACATTCACAAAAAATAAGGAATTAAACTCTGCTGCATTTCCTGTGTAGCCTTATCAAAACTTTAATAATTAATTGGCATTTTTAATCATTGTAATTTTACAACCAGCGAAAGACTTTGGTTGTTTTATATTTTTTTAAATTACTATTTTCATGTACCACAAAACGAATAAGTCCCAATGTTCTGTAGCAGTGTGCCAGCTCTACATACTGTTCCCACTGTTTTCTGTAAACTCAACCCAACCCAGTGGGACACAGACTTTTTGTCCTCTAAAGCTTTAAATCTCTCATCTTTCCTCAAAGAGTCAATGGCACTAGAAATACGCTCCATCAAGCGGGACTCTTGAATGCCTTTGTTTCAAACACATTTTAGACGCGTTAATCTCTTTTCTGCCTGTTTCCCAAACACCAAAAGGAAGAAGGGTTCTTATGTAGGGGCTGTTTACGGAGATGGACGGCTGCACTAGTTCTGAGGGGGCCCATTTGTGTCATGGACTACAGAGCGACAGTAATTCGCTCATGTTCTCAATCAAGGAATGATGTCAAGAGCTTCAAACTGGTCTATTTCGCCTATGGATCTCTTTGGGCTTTAGTCATTCAGGTGTGGGAAGGGCATGCACTGAGTTTCAAACCAATAATAATAATGTTCACCCAAGGGCGATCCTGGACACAAATACAAGGAATGTACCCATTACAATGGTAGAACCAACGTTTTCCACATTGTTATATTTGTAATAGCTGCGGTTCTTTTGTACTATTAGAATTCTTTAATTCAGTCATGGTGTTAATCTTTTTCTTGCTATCTAAAGGAACATCAAAACATTTAAATCCCTATGACAAGCTCATCAGGATATTTAATAGACACACCCTCGACCGTTTTTGCTGAGCTAAAACCTGCTCGTTACTCATAGATGTGCACTGTGATGAGCTTCAATACAAACACACTAACACTGAGGGAGTCCATGATGGGTAGGGAGAGACTGAGCAGCCAATGAGACTAATGAATACCATGGCATTCATTCAAGGGCTCTCTCTGTCTGTCTTTTCTCTACCCCCAGTCCGCTGCCCAGGAATAATCAGTGCTTTGTGCAGGCTTGTGGAATTCGGGGCGAAAACGCAAGACTCAATTATAGAGAGGGAGTCCAAAAAAGCTTGGTAACTGCAGCAACCGCAAAGGGTCTTTAAAGGGAAGGCAAAAAAAAGGTTTTGTGAGCAGGCCGTGTTGCAAAGAGAAACCCACCCACTACCGCAACTTTGCAGATGGTGCTTTGCACCCAAACCAAACGATCTCCTTGCCAAATGCTTTTGATGAATGATGCAACGTAATACCTTTGTAGAATGTGTCTAATGGACGTCTCCGGTGCTGCTACAGCTCTCTGTCGTGCCAGGTTTCTGCACGCTTAAAAAGTATCTACCACAGGCTTCTAAATCAAATAGATGAGGTGATTGCATTAAGTTTGATGGTTTGTGCTGATGTTTTACCAGCACACAATGAAGTATAGTGTGTCATTTCCCTTCTTCAAGAGACCGTTTCCAACCACTGTTCACCTCAAGAATATTGTCTAAAATTTATAGTGGATTAGTTGCATTTAAAGCTACAATCTCTGAATATTTTGAAAAAAAAAGATCTTTCCATGCTGATTGAGGTGATACAGTAATCTCTCTGATTACTGATTCATTAAACTGTTTCCATGTTCATATAGTTTTTTATGATCTGGACTCTAGAAACAAACTGTGATGCACTGTGTATGACACCTTGAAAGGACATCAGAACCAGCATTCACTTTTGCAGCAATCTGAACAGTACTGCTACAGTAGACCACACGGGCCAGCCTTCGCTCCCCACGTGCATCAGTGAGCCTTGGCCCTGTCGCCGGTTCACCACTTTTCCTTCCTTGGACCACTCTGAGAGGTACTGACCACTGCAGACGGGAACACCCCACAAGAGCTGCAGTTTTGGAGATGCTCTGACCCAGTCGTCTAGCCATCACTATTTGGCCCTTGTCAAAGTCGCTCAAATCCTTACGCTTTTTTCCTGCTTCTAACACGTCAACTTTGAGATTATCAGTGTTATTCACTTCACCTGTCAGTGCTCCTAATGTTATGGCTGATCGGTGTATGCACATGTATCATGGTGGTTTATTAGATGTGCCATATTTGCGCAATGTGCTTTTCCTGAACAAGGACATCAGTTTTGACAGTTTCCTCCCAGGAGAAGCTTCTCTGCAGGTGTGGACTTTCGTCGTCGATTGCGAAATTGGCAGAGACACACTGCTGTTAAAGGGAATGAGAGGAGCTGATTTGATTGGCCATAACTGAAGACAGCCCCCACCACTCCTACTGATAATTCATTCATTCTAATCCAACCCTTTTATAACTGGGCCACCATTGTGCTCCACTACTGCCACCGCCACATCCTGAAATTAGCAAAAAGGTATTGGCCACACCTTAGATCAACTTGCAGACAAGTAGACCTGGACTTTATTAGCTGTGAAGTTCAACGTTCTTCCTCCTCGGGCTTTAACTCAATGCACCTGTTCTTTGAGAAACAGAGGTTAGTGTTTAAATTTGGGCTGTTGTGGCTCAGAGACTTCTGGTTCGCAGACATATGGAGGACTGAGGTAGAGGTTTGATGTCCTGCAGCTGACAGCCACTGATCGATGTGCCTGGAGACAGATTCAAAATCTCCACGCATTTTCCATGTCAACCTGATGCTGGATGACTATTGCACAAAATGAGGACCCAGTTTCCCTCCCAGGCCAGCCATGATTGCGTGCCGTATCATAAATGGGACTACCCTAAACTGCTAGGGACTAGTTTTCACTACTCACAATCCAGTTTTTTAGCATCATTTCAAATCGTTTTTACCCTTATAGGTACACTCCTTGACTGCATTATTGCGCCCCAAGAACCCCAGTTCTCTGCCCCAGCCAGTTTGTCTACAAGAGTGTGGGTCGCTGTAGGGGGAGAGGTAGAGAATGGTGCGAGCCTTGGAGTGCTAGCGGGAGGTGTAGAGAAGAGTGTCAGCCACTTAGCACTCGGGTGAAGGAGGGGTAAAATTGTTTTAATACAAAAAGTTTTTGTAATGCTGGTTTCAACCACAAGGGCACTTCTTAACTCAAACATTCAAAATTAAATAGAAATTTAAAAAATATATACGTTGCAAATAATGTTTTGTTGTTCAACTTATCTTCACTTTAAGAAGAAAAACATCACATTTTACTCAGAAATGATGTGCTCTGGTCGCAAGGCGAGCATAAAATAAATAGAGTAAACATAACCTTCACGGTACTCTATGTGACATCAGGGCAGAAGTCTTGATGGTGTGTGACCTCTAACGTCTCTCAGGGGCCAGCATTCCAAAGCAGAGGTTTTTCCACAAGGAGATTCCGTGTATGAAATTCAGCAATTCTTCATTCAAACGTATTTCCAATTAGAAAACTAGATTGGAAAATACTAGTTTCTATACAATTTCCACAATATTGCAAAAAAAAAATAAACAAGTTCTCCCTAAGACCTATACAGTATGGCAAAAATTACATTGATGTGTTTCCACTCATTAATAATAGAAAAATCCCTCCATTTTGTCATAGATACGGCTAGCTCATTTTATGAACAGGAAGGCTGTTTGCTAACTCTCACCAGTCGAATGAAACACACCTGAATCGAATTTTATCTTAGCATCAAAATAACGACTAGTTTGAAGGGAATATTAAACTTTATTTAGCCTCTTTCACCATACCAAACAGCATTGCAATGACATGATACCAAAGAAAACCCTCCAGAAGCGACATGCCAAGAGTATCATAATGTCATAAGCCTCACGTCTTGAAAATACACCAGGCCTAATCCAAAGCAGATGGTGCTTGAATGATAGCCATACATTATTATTTTTAATTTATAATACCTTCAATTAGACATGATTTCCTAAGAGATGTACATATTTGGCATTGTGAAGAAAATTAAGAGATAAAGTTTATATCTGGTTAGAGAGTTTATGACATCAGGAGTAGGCACACAAAGGAGTCCCTGTGGCCACATGTGCAATGTTAAATACCTCCGATTTAGTCTCAGGCAATGAACAGAGAAGCAAGACTTCCTCTGTTTAACTACCAATTAGGGAGTACTGCTTCTACTCCTAGTCTAGAATGCAAACCATGTATGCTATGTGGTGAGTGCTTACCTAACCTACTGTATCCACGCACAAAGAAGTTTGCTAAGCTTATAGCTTTGGGTTAGTTCCAATATAGCTACCCCTCTTTGAATGGATATAAATCAAGTGTGGCGGTACTTTACAACACAACAAAATATATTTCCTTTAAAACAAAATAGGAAATTTACATAATTTGATGTTAAACTGTTTTTTGCATGGTCAAGTTGTGGTTAATATGTCATTCTTATTACTTATTATTGCTGTAGTTTACAAAGGCCCACCGAGAAATGTTTTATTTGTTGTAATAATTTGAATGATGTTACACGTAAAGCATTGTTGCTTTGAAGGCTCTTCAAAACTGCAATACATTCCGTCTTATGATATAACGTGTCTTTTTAGTAAGTGAACAAAATTATTATCAAGTAGACTTGGACATGGAATTCTTCAAGGGAGGACAAAAAAAATTATATAACACAATCTTCCTTTAAAGTGTAACTAAAACTGTAACCAAACTGTTTATAAATTCCCTATTGACATAAAAGCTATTGTACTGTATATGGCAATACCTACCTGAACAATAGCACCCATTTATAGCCACCTAATATAATTCCACTCCAACGATGGTAATGCCTCTTTCCTATCTGGTTACAACCTCACCTATTGCTTGACAGACAGTGACGCTGGTTGTGTGAGCCAGGTTTAGCAGTGGCAGTGGAGGTTTTTCAGGTCTACAGTATGACAGATGTATAGGGTGTATTATGAGACAAAGCTCCTCTTGTCCAGTGTGGATATGAGAGATGGGCATGGGGGATATTTGACACTGGAGACACAATAATTCATCCCAGCTTGTCTTGGGTCCTTGTGAAGTCTTGGAAGAAGCATTACTGAGACAAGTCTTTGATACATCTAGTTTCAATATAGGTGGCCATCTTTACGCGTTCATAATTGCATTCTCTTTTGAGAAGATAACAGTATATTACTGTGACGTTTGCATGTTTTTATTTTTATTTTGTTTTTTTAGATTTTGTGGTAGGTTCCTAGCCCTGGTGGGGCTCACTTTCCTGCTCACGTTGTCATAGAAACCTTTCCTCGATGTCCTATTCTAACCATGAGAACCAGAAAATGCCCATAGGACTATTCTTTTTTCAAACTGACTGGTGAGCATTCCCGAGTTTGATCTAACAGGATAACAGCACATAACAGCTCTGTGCTCCCAGAATCAGCCTCCAGGGGCATCGCAGCGGGGACACACCGTTGACCAATCAGAACTCCGGACTGCTCCAGAGGTCGGGCTCAGCAGAAGGATTAGGCAATGGAAAAATTGTGAGGAATTCTCCAATAACCAGTTCTTCATAGGATAGTCAGAGACCAAAAAGACTAATAAGTTAAAAAAAATTAAAAAATGATTTGTTGTATCCAGTGATTTCAGGAATGATTATAATGCACCATAGGCTATTGTGTTTTTGCTTGGTACGCAGGAATAATTGGATTTCAGACAGTAAGCCTTGTAAAAAAACATACAGATCACAAGTGTCTGATTATAGACTCATGCAAGTTACTTGTAATATGATCCAAACCAAAACAAGGGCATAAGGAAGCTGTTTAATTATCTTTATGCCTTTGATGACTTTAATAGTCATTCCTGTGAGGAGGTGCAAGCAGCTGGATCTAATAAACTGCTGCCCTCTAATGGAGGGAGAGAAAATGTGCAATTCTGTATAGAAGTAGATTTCAGAAATAAATAGGCCTGTATAAAAAATATGATCCAAATGTAAAAACCATGGTAAGTAAAAAATAAAAAAACACAAATTTCTCTCTGTCTGTGGAAACATATTTGTAAAGGTTGATGTATTTATGTATTTCTGTGGAGGAAAAATAAATATTTTGACATATGTATTCATATGGGAATACCATTAAACTCTGCCTGACCACTCAAGAATTGATCCTCTTTGCGTGTCTATCTATGGTTTATAGGTGCATTGACATTGGATAGGACATTATTTATAATAAAGTAGCCTATAGAATATAATCATATATTTTATGTTTATCAGCAGGAGGTTCAATCCAATCACAATGCCTGCTATTTCCTCTTGTAGCTAACTTGTTTAAACCGAGGTAGCCTCAGTTGGTTTGTTTGTTGAGACGAGCGTTACAAAAACAATAGTGTTGAACGTTTTTGTTTTGTGCATAGTACTTACCTAAGTGGTAAGTATCTTACCTCTGCTCTACCCCCGCTTAGACCAGCCTAGTATCTCAAACAACATCAACGTGGGTGTGCTCATAAATGCATGTAAATCAGTCATTGATATTCAGATTGGAACAACACTGACACATGAGCAGAATATGATGTGGCTATATGTAAGAACAAGTAAACTGGCCACACAGTGGCGATGGGCACACATACTTTATACCTGGGGTCTCCAACTCTTTTGGTACGGTCATCTCATAGGTGGGCCGCAAGAGCATTAAAGTACTCCAAGAAAGAGCAATATTCTCAAAATGTATATTTGTTTTATTAGTCTCTCAGAAATTGTCCAATGAGATCTGCTTTTCCCTGTGCCCCCCTAAATTTAGTTTTGCCGGGCCAGATTCTATTATTTTTTTTACAACCCGTTGCAGGCCGGACTGCGGGGGAAGGCGGGCCAGAAGTGGCCCGCCTAGTGTAATATTGGAATAAATAGCATTGTCATATAAACATTGACATATATGCAGTATGTTAAATATCACAACAAAAATTCACAATACATGAAATAGCGGAATTTATTCAGTAGGACTGTAAATTTACACAATGACACCACTAATTCAAAAGTATAGTTTACTAGATTAAAGTTACCCGGACAATAGATGTGAGCTAAGTATTAGTTGTAATATTCTTCTGAATTTAGGTCTGCCCTGCAAACCAACGTCACCAGACAGTGTTTCGACATTAGAAGTGGTTAGAAGGCAATGTTTACATCAATAAGTATTTTAAATAGTATCTTGAACCATTAGTTCAAGATACTATTTAAAATAGTTAGGGTTAGGGTTAGTTAAACAAAGGGTACAGATATGATGTTATCCAGGGCTCATAGGTTAAAAGTCCTGTTCTTTATTATGAATGTACGTATGTATTCATTTGAACAACATTCACAGTATTTGGGTGGCATTTCTTTGCTAAGCTACTGTGGTTTGTTTATAAATCAGTCTGCCGGAAATGTAAACCTCTGGGTTAAACCCTAAAAAATGCCAAATTCTAAAAATTAACAACAAAAAGCTCCTTATCATCTGATGAGTTAACCATATAACGCATGATCTGATTTTTTGAAAGATGCGTTCTAAGAAAAAGTCCCATCCAGGAGTCATTCTGAGGTCTTATCAAAGGCCAAGAAACACCCAGAAAGTTCAACAGAAGTTGTTGGTTTCCTATAGGAATGTCTCAATAGTCTGTCTAGTTAGTCTAGTCTTCTGTCTGCCACAGTATCAAATGGGCGTCCCTCCTAGACAAGTCACATATTGGCATTACCATGAGAGGAGGTCACACTACGGTAGAGAAAAGGGGAGAGGCCTGCCTGCCTTGCTGTTGACTCCGAGATGAGAAAAGGACCGCTCAGTACACAAACCCACACAATATAAGGCTTGAAACTGGTCCCAGTCATTACTCTTATTTGAAGTGGCGGATATAAACGAACAAGGAATACAGCTGTAGAAATAAACAACGCCCGAGTAAACAAGGCAAACCAGGAATGTGGTTACATTTAGTTACTAATTTGTACTCGAAATTATGCTCTAAAAGGTTGTGCTTATTTATGTATTTATTTATTCTGTGTCTCCCTATATCATAATCTATATCATAATTTCCCAAAGTCACAGTGTTGGGGAAGTCAAGTCAAGTTAATATAGCCACCAATGACATTATAGTCTGAAAGTGCTGTACAGGCTTACATTTCACATAGAAACAAACAGCACCCCAAATACCTTTTCTGCCATTTGGTCATGGAAAAATTCCCTTAAATACCACTTGGGAAAAAGATGTAATAAACATTTGGAAAGGAAGGGAGGAGTTAGAAAGGACCACTTCCAGGAAGGTTAGGATGCATACGCTGTCATGAGAAATAGCATTAGTATTAAACAAAAAGTAATATAATATAATATTACAAAGCGTGTATAATAATGACATATATTAGAAAATATTGTACATATCACATAGCTCAACAGTATAAAACTGTAATTGACATGACATCCAGATTCTGTGTACAGGTACTGTATATTAGTCATGAAACATGAAATATCATATGCTTTAACTCGTTATATGACGTAACTCACTAGCCCGCTCAACTCTGGTCACAACAGAGCACCAAGTCTGGCCTCGGAGATCTCCACTTCATGTGTCCCAACAAAGCTATTAAAAAGGCTTTGCTAGTTCCCAGCACTAATCTAAGCTGCTGTCAGCTGTTCTTTGAGCCTTCATTGAAATTGAGTTTTCTTTTTAAGCCTGGTGCCAGTCAGTGTTGAGTTCCCACATGGCTGGGGTGCTTGAGGAATGCAGCAATATGCCAGCAGGCCAGGCAGGATGCAATCTGGGTCACCTCCATGCCTCCCTTCGTCTAATAGCAACACAAAGGGCTCCCTGGTTAACAAGCGAAGGTGGACAGAAGATATTAGGGACATTTAAATTCCATTGAAATCCCCAGCTATGATGAATGGCATGCTCTCAAGTGGTTCTGCTGCATTCTCCCACTGCCATGTGAACGCCATTGTCTCAGAGCTAACTTTGTGTCTGCAACAACACATCCCAGTACAAGAAATTGGCAAGATTACAGGAAACGCTAGTAGGAACTCTCTCAGGGATACAGCTCTCTAAGGGCTATGTGCAAGTGTAATTGTATCCATATTATGCTGTGTTTCTCAATCTGTTTGTAATTACTACAAAGCTTTTAAGATTTTTACTTGGCCAGTCAGTATACACCTGGTGGCTAGCAAAGCAGTTAGTAGTTAGTTAGTAGGGAACTAATTCTGGATACACTGTAAACCCATTTTTACAGTGAAAGTTCCCACAGTTAACAAAATTATTGAGATTGAGATCTTTTTAATTTTTTTGTTTCTTCGTAATAGTTCAACAACAAGGAGGCAGATATTTATATACAAGGTTCATTTTCAGTTTACAGTGATTCAGAGCCCACAGCGAGTTACAATTGACCTCTCTGCTGGACATACGACCTCTGTCATCCTGGGAGAGACAACAAACAGACGACTTTATTTAAATTCCACCAGCATTTTTGATGTCCCAGATGAGTTAATTAATGCGCCAGCAAGCAGTAGGAGTTCCAGCATACACACGATTAGAAAATGCACTCCCTTAGTGCTGATATTTTGATATATCCAGATATGTTTGCTTTTACTCCTTTTCCCTCCTTTCTCCTAATCACCTTCTTTTTTATTAGCAGAAGCCTCCCAAAGAAAAAAAAATCCAGCAATGAGATCTCTTTAATGTCCCAATTGTTTCTCCTAGACCGCAGTGAGATCAGTGTAATACTTAAAAGAGACTATTGCTTTCCTCTTCAGACTCTCAGGTGTTTCAGAGAAACATATTTGGGTAATGTTACTCTAGAAATACAAATAGTATTAGAGTTAATTACTGTAATATAATAATAATAAAAATAATAATAATAATGTCACATGTTTCAGCTAATAAGCTGACATTATGTCAATGAAAATGAATTGGCTGGTTCATTGGAATCAACACAAGTAATGCAAAATCCATCATCCCTTATCTTCCAACAAAATTACAAAACTGTTGTTGAAACGCTTTGAAACAGCTGTGTTTGGATAAATAATTATATACCTTCTTAAAACATTACTTTACTGACTAAGATACATTGCTAATACCTTAATAATACAGTTTGTGGTTGGTTGTGTGAATCTACAAATTGATAACATTTTCTGGAAGACAGCATATGGATCAGCAGTGTAGTGGCTTTAGTTTGATAAGAATGTACTGGACCAGAGATGGTAGGCTACTAGAATGTACTAGGCATAACTATATGTTTGTACAATTTGAGAGAGAGAGAGAGAGAATCTGTTAGAACATTTAGGACTACTACAGACTAAAGACTAAAACATGGGAAGATTATAGAAGATGCCTTTATAATACTTTTCCTAAATGCAGAGCATAAAAGACTTCTCAAGCTGTAAAACATGTTTCCAGTGTTGTGGCCTTACAGTGTGGGACCAACATGAAACCTTTTTGTGGATGTCTTTACTTCCTGGAGCAGAATCCCCTCCTATGTTGCTGTCTGGGCATGTCCATAAGCGTCAAGACAGGGATCCTGGAACGTAGTAGTGTGTGCTTTATGATATGAGACCTGACATTCCTATGTAAAGCATCACTAACAGTTTTCTAATTGGGAATCTTATTCCCCATTTTAGGTGGATGTTAGGTTATCTATATATATATATATATACACAGGGTATATACAGTATACAGTATAGTTATCATAAACTGTTTAGGTGCTATCTGCCTACCACACAATGGTGTGTAGGCACACACTTGTTATACACAGGCCTAAAGTCCATGAAACACATTTTTTGTCCTACCTGTATTCCAATAGGTTATGCCATTAACCTGGTTAACGCTGGAGTAAGATATAGTTTAAGGGTGAGTCATACAATTATTAATTATTAAGGATTGATAGTTTACGCTATCACAAGGACAAGATATAGATTCAGGTCAGGTATGTGGCAATTGCATTTAATTGTAATTGTTATATGCAAATACATTTTCATACCTGAGAAGCGGTCCAAAAAGCCCAAACAGCCTCAAACAGCTGTTTTTTGGAGAGGGGCTGTAAAACCAGTGTAATAGCACAATTTGTATAATGGAATTAACTACTTAAAGGGCCAGTGTGTAGTTTTTAGTGACATCTAGTGGTGATTGTTGCGAATTGCAAACAGCCAGTCACTC
>JAODLI010074901.1:0-12738 GCA_027575585.1 Percopsis omiscomaycus | reverse complement strand
AGATTTTTGCATTCTTTGTAAGTGGGCAAACCTGCAAATTCAGCAAGGGGTCAAATACTTATTTCCCCCACTGTATACTCTTTCTGTGTGTCTGCTGGTGATACTTTCAGTTTGCCTTAAATTCATACTTTCTATATACTTCCCCTTTTCATTCCTTCACCCCTGGGGGGGGTCGTCGTCGTCTTAATGGGTATATCGGGTCTCTCGCAAACATTTTCCAAATGATGAGTCATTGGGAACACTCCTATTCCTATTTGACCCAGATAAAATGTTGACAAGCAATTCCCACCAATGCGATTTGTTGGTTCACTGCATCAATAAAAGACACGGCAAAGAAAGTGTTTCTGTTTTCAGGTGTGGAAAGGGAGTAGAAGTTTGCAGTTGTTATCGGAGGAGCATAATAATCACTTCTAAGATTGTTTTGCAAGCTCTTGTGAAACCTGTTAAAAAAGTTTGGCCAGCTTGTCTGCTACATCTTGTACTGGCATAACCTGGAATTACTTGTGACACATTCTCTGATGTGCTCAGAATAGTTCAGCATTTGGTATGCTTTTTCTCCAGAAGACCTCATAATGCATGTTGTAATGTTATGCTAATAGAAGATCCTCACTGGGAACTGAAACCCTAAACCCATTTTAAGTTCTAGTGAGTCCCTCTCGGTGAACCCATGGAGAGGGCTCTCTCACATTTACGGTGAAGTGAGGTTATGTCTGTTTGGCCACTGTGTAATGTGTAAGCTACTTGAAACTGCAGCTGCTGTCTTATCAGCTGTGAAGACATTTTCACTATTTTTTTTTTACCGTGTAAGTGTGCAGGGGGAGATTTACTTTTGTACTTTCCAGCATTTAGCAGACTTTTTTATCCAAAGCAACTTACAATTTTTCTTTTCGTTTTCCAAACAAGACCAGTTCATGAGTGCCTTGGCAAACTGTAGATCTCTCTTGCCATTTTGTTTTTCGTGAGAAGTTTCTGAAATCTCTTTCCTTCAGTATCAGCTGTTCCTATTTGCTTTTCTTGTTTCAACGGAACACATTGTTGGTCCCATATCAATATAGGAACCAAGCCAGTAAGTATGTTGTAGAATTTACTGTTATTTATTTTTTTAAATCTCATACAGTACCTTCAAAGTGCAAAAGGTCCTTCAAAGTGCAAAAGGTCAAGTGATACACAGGGTCACAGTTGGGTTTGTGGAACGGTGTCTCAGTTGGTCACAGAGAATGGAATTGGAATGTGTGAGGCTACAAAATTAAACCTGTGCTCTCATAATTTAGTCTTTCAGGCAGAATGTGGCGTGCGGGTTTCCTGTTATTGGCTACATGCTGGACCCTCAGCCTGGCCAGGCCCCGCCTTCAGCCGCTGTCCAATGAGATGGTAAACTACATCAATAAAGTGAACACTACCTGGAAGGTAAGCTATTTATTTTATCTACCCCCCCACCCCCTAGTTGGGCCACCCATCATAGTTGATGCAGTATTTTAAAGTTTATTTGACTACATGTCTCTTGTTCTTCAGGCGGGCCATAACTTCCATAATGTCGACTACAGTTATGTCAAGAGACTCTGTGGTACAATGCTGAAGGGACCTAAACTCCCCATCATGTGAGTCTCTTCCTGTGAACACTCTGTCATGCCTTAGTAGTATGTGTTGGGTGATGTCTGTGTTGCCATCCCTCTTCTTCATACATAACAGGAAAATTCTAATAATGGCGTCTCTTTTACACATCCACCGTATAAGTTTGTTACCTTCTTTGATTTGACTGTGCATGTTTCATTGTATTAAAGCAGGCAGGCAAACGAATACAGTATTACTCTGGGAAGAATAGAATCATTAAGAGGACGTGGCTACTTGTAGTGTCTGTAGTCTGTTAATAAGCGGAACTTCAAACAGAGGAGTGAATTGTATGCTAGTAAACTATTGGACACCGGATCCATATTGTTCATTGGCATTTTTAATTTTTTTTTAAATATAGCTTGGCTATGCTTTCTGTTATGTTGCTCTCAAAGCCTAAATTATTGTTTTATTGTTTATTCATGGATGTAAATGACGTCAAGTTAAAGCTGCCCTTGTTTCATATGAACCCCAGCGTGGTGGAGTACAAAGTGAATGTGACGAGGTGTCCCTGTCCAAACCCTCACAGTCCCGTTTGTTTCACTGTGCAGGGTTCAGTATGCTGGTGACTTGAAGCTGCCTAAGAACTTTGACTCCAGAGAAAATTGGCCCAACTGTCCCACTCTGAAGGAGATCCGCGATCAGGGATCCTGTGGCTCGTGCTGGGTGAGGCACAACATGAACATAAACAGGACGCGTGTGTGAATGTGTGTGGTGTCTTTTTTTTTTTCTTTTTTCTTTATGTGATTCACGTGTTGGTTTGGTCTGCCCGCAGGCATTTGGTGCAGCAGAGGCCATCTCGGACCGTGTGTGTATCCATAGCAATAGCAAAGTCAGTGTGGAGATCTCTTCTGAAGACCTACTTACCTGTTGTGACAGTTGTGGCATGGGGTGAGGGACATATTTGACGTTTGTTTGTGTGTGTATATCTATCGATCTCCAGAACAATGTTTAGAGGGTTTGTTTTTGGTTTCTAGCTGTAATGGAGGCTACCCTTCAATGGCCTGGGAATTTTGGACCACTGACGGACTTGTAACTGGTGGCCTGTATGACTCTCACATTGGTAAGTGTGTGTGTGGTCTTTGACTACTGCGCTGTCAGACTTTTCTAGTTTTGATCGAGGTAATCTTGGGAGACGATGGCAGAATGCTTTGACCTCATCCGTGGCTCTACAGGTTGCAGGCCCTACACCATTGCTCCTTGTGAGCACCATGTGAATGGTACCAGACCTCCTTGTACCGGGGAGGGTGGAGACACACCCGAGTGCACAGCGCAGTGTGAGCCTGGATACACACCGGACTACAAAGAGGACAAGCATTATGGTAAGACGAGCACACGAGTAGTGGTTGTTGCCTTTTTGTAGAGGTTGGGGCCCCGATGTGTGTTTTGTGTCGCATAACTGCACACACTTGCAGTATTGTTTGACTTTTGCACTGCGCCCTGCGACAATGCCTTGCTCATTCAATAGAACGGTGCAAGGAAAATTGGAGGACAGATCACTACTTGTTTGCAAACTAAACAGAGTTATGGCCTAAGTTTATATAGGAAAATTAGGGATGTGCGCAATTAGTCAACTAGACGATTAAACGGTGATACGGTGCACCAAAAATACTAGTAGCTTAAACTTATTTTATAAAAGTACATGTTTTAATTACATATTGACCAGGGTTACATGGCATCAATGAGGGGTGTGGCTGCTTTCGTTAAAGCTTCATTTTGTATGAGTATTATTACCGGACATTTTGACCAGCATGTTTTTTAATTTATCGTTTTTATAAATGTTACCAGGCCAAAAAAAGGTAATTGTCGGCTAACGGAAACCCTGATATTGACATAACTTTCACTGAAATGTAATGTCAAATGTTGCTTTGTAAAAAAACAAGTTTCCATTACTAATGTTAACACCCGATAAATGAATTTAAAAAAAAAAAAACAAGGGACTTGTGACTAAATTGTGCTACATTTTGTCTGTTTACCGAGTGTTTTCTTACTGTTAGACTAGTTGACTAGTTTAAGTTTAAACTAATGGGACTTGCAGGGTTCATGCCAAGTGGGGTTGCCTAGTAGGCGAGTTTATTTTGTGAGTGAGCGACATGCAGCCACATGCAATGTGATGAACTTACTCTGCCTAACCCTGCCAGCAAATGCACACTTGTGTATATGCCATTATCTGATGCAAAGGGAAAGCTTCATAGACTAATTGTATTGTTTTCTAGAATGGCCATAGTCCAACAGTGAGCACAGTATAGATTGACACTAAAATGTTGCAAACATGTGTTGTAGGTAAGCGGTCTTACAGCGTACCTTCAGAACAGATTCAGATCCAAAGCGAGATCCTCAAGAACGGACCAGTGGAGGGAGCCTTTACTGTTTATGAAGACTTTGTGCTCTACAAATCTGGTAAAAAAAAATAATTATAAAATACTGTATATTGCAGCACAAGATACTTCATGATTTCTTGTGAGACGTTTACTTGGCCCTTGTTCTTTTAATCTTATTCCCGTCCTTTTCTTTGTGCCTCCCCAGGAGTGTATCAGCATGTGTCTGGGTCTGCATTGGGAGGTCATGCTATAAAGGTCCTGGGCTGGGGGGAGGAGAATGGTGTCCCCTACTGGCTGTGTGCCAACTCATGGAACACTGACTGGGGTGAAAACGGTGAGGTCGCACATTGTGCTTCCTTTTAATCATGACTATTGCAAATTATTGATTTCTTCTAAAGGAGTGTTAACATTTGCCTTAACTGTTTCTGTTCACCAGGGTTCTTTAAAATCCTGAGAGGGGAGGACCACTGTGGGATAGAGTCTGAAATTGTGGCAGGGATCCCCAAGTAAAAGGTAAGGTACACACACATTTTAAACATTATTTCCAGGTATGTTGGGTGTATTTTATAGTTGTCTGTGTTGTAGTAGGCTGTCTCTTATGCAACTTCCTGAAGAATTCTGGGGTATTAGCCTAATTGGGCTCATTATCTGTACTTGGACTCCGGGTTTAATAATGGCTTGCTAGGATCCACCATTGTGCTGCAACAATTTGATTTTTGTCTGTCTTAAATTTTCCTGTTTCCTGCCCATTTATTTATTTTTTGTCCTAGGTTGAATCTCAGTGCATCACCACTAGAGGGCGGCACACTACCATCTGTCTGCACAGACATGTATTGACATGTATTTGTTTAGTCCTTATGGTTCAAACCATTTATTACTTTTGACAAAGATGTCACAAATCAATTTTAAATGTTTTATTTTTTTAATGCAATTTCTATTTGAATAATGTATGCTCTTCAAAGGGAGGATAAGACCGTCAGATCTTTGTCTGCTGATATAAATGCAAGTTACAGGAACTCAAGCTCAAGAGTTTTTAAATCAGCTGGTCTGTAATATTTTACACCTCAGTTTAGTTCACCTGGCGCTCTGGGGTGTTTTTGTTTTTTAAACCAAATTGTGCCACTGTTCCTATGCAAATGTTTTAGTCTGCCTTAGACATGAGAGGGTGCATGGGTGCATGTAGATGGTGTTGCACTCTTGCATAACATGACGGTTCCTAATGAGACTTTTATTTTTCAAAATATTTCAGTTGATAATTGTTAATGTGGATGGAAATGGGAGGACTGTGCCTGAAGTGATCAAAGTATTGCTTGTGTTGAACTTCTTTATGAAATAAATTCACCTCTTAACTGGTTGTGCTTTTGCTTTTTAGATTTGTATTATTTAGCATGTAAGGACGCACCACGTGCAATTTATTAATCGCCTGTCTCGCATAAAAGAATAGTGCGGGGCAGGATACCGCGGGGACAGAGGGGAGGAGAGTTGACCACGCGGGAGCTCTCTGGATTAGCCTACTACTGGCATTAATGCATGTTATCTTATTGTTGCAATTTGGCGAATAAACGCACGGTTGACACAGTCATTAGGTTACACCTCAGACGTAGCCTCCGGTGATTACGCTACATTATTGAAGCTTTACATATAGAGTTAGAAATATGTTCAATTATCAAATCTAATGTTTTGTCTTTCTGTACGTTCACATTCGATTGATTCGTTCACAAATACAAGTTTTGATTTTAGTAAATGGCCTAGATCTAGAATACTGTATATCACGGAGGGGCAACTGGCGGCCCAGGGAGCACACCGCCAGTAAAATAAAAAAACTGGGGGGAAAACGTGCGATTGAGATGGCAAAAGCTTTGTATCGGTGTATGCCATCGATGACTGCAGGTAGGCTAATTTTCTCTTGCGCTGGATAAATACAGACCAAACATTACAATGTTAATATCATGCATAGTGGCATTTCTTGTTAACTGATTTGCGGAAACTCTGCGAGCACTTTGCCTTTCCCAAGACGTGGGAAATCATGGTCCCCCACAACGATCACAAGTCACTCCAGACCCATTTAGACAAATTGAATGTGAAGCCATTATGTGGGCACTGACTGACACCAGGAACAGAAGAGGCCCCTTTCGTCTGGGCCCTGTAAAATCCAGACTGGTCCTGCAGAGTATGGGAAACGGTACCAGATCAGACTGCAGCCCACATTAGACTAAGAGGAGGGCCTGGATCTGGGCCTTCACTCTTGTCCTCTCTGGGAGAAAATGGTTGAGGCTCTGACAACCATCCGCATCCGCAAGCAGCGACTCCATTTAGTGTGCCTTGCCATCTTGGAGAAGGTACACAGCTTGCACAGTACAATGTCCCAGGTCGCTGTGGCAACTCTAGGGGACCTGTACATAAACCTCCAGAGCACACAGCCAGAGTCCTGCTTTAGAGAACTTGTGACAGCCATAAGCTTGTCTGTCAAGAGGCCCATTCTGCGTTTCATGGTGCTCAAATGCAGCCCACGCCTTGTCCTTAAATGTTCCCTGGACAGAGGACTAAGCCACCGCAATGCAGTGTAGCGGAACAGCTTGTAGAGCGTCTTGGAGCAGCTTAGGTCTTAAGTGGAAGCAGAAATTTCACAGACTGCTTCTTGACTGCCGTGAGCCAACTGTCTGTGGACACGGCAGAGGAAGTGAGATACCCTGCAAAAAACTCTGCGGGCACTGTGAATTTGACACTGAGGTAAACATACTGTTAAATTATGTTTGGCAAAATAGGAATAAAATATTCTATCTAAATCTATATTAATTAAGATATTATTTAAACCAACCATTTCCAAGTTTTTTGTCATTTCAGTCTGTTATACAGAGCATATATTACAATAAAAAACTTTGAAAATAATTTTTTTCTCAGTTTCATGTATGTATTAATAGTGTCAATGTTATATTTAAATATTTATAATAACAAGGTTAATAATTACATTTGTATAGCGCTTTTCAAAATCCCCAAAGCGCTTACAATGTCCAAGGGGACCAACCTACGTGTCGCGTCCACCTGGATGATGTGACGGCAGCCAGACTACGCTCACCACACATGAGTAATTCAGTGGGGAGGTGAGCAGTATCTCAGTAGAAGATAGGCTGTCCCAAGGTTCTCTTTCACTGGCCACCTTGTGAGTGCTACCTTACTGCAAGCAGATATGTTTGAAAGGTTCTGCCATTCATTTGCTGATGAGGCTCTGAATGCCACTGTGAACGCATACCCAATGGCAAAGTTCCAGACAGAACTCTCTGATCTATGGGAATCCTGAATTCAAGGGCTGCTGTGGTGGACTGGCACTCTACCAGGTTCTCATGAGCTTACAACCTCCAGGAGACATTCTCTGAGACTTTGACTCTGTTGAACATCCTCATAACTACTCCCATGACAACAGCTGAAGCTGAGAGATGTTTCTCAACTTTGACACTTTGAGTTAAGACATTCCTGCGAAATTCAATGGGCCAGGAACGACTAAATGCACTGGCCATGCTTTCCATGGAGAGGGAACTTAGTCCTCAACATGCCTGATTTCAATGAGAAAGTCATTGACCGCTTTGCTGCATTGAAAAAGAGAAGAGCACAGTTTCAGTACAAGCGCTAATTTCTTTCTTTGATTTTTTTGTTTTTTTGTTTTTGTTTAAAGGACTTTAAGTTTAATATCTTAAGTTTGTATTTTCATACATTTTATTTATCAGAACTTTAATATATTTTGATGTTCCTCTGTTCTGTTGTGACAATAAAACCAAAAAGTAAATTTTTTAACTGCATTATCATATTATTTTAGTGAGGACTCATAAATAACTACAAATAACTAATGTTAGGGAAATCTGTTTGTTTTGTTACGCGTTTCTGGATTAAAAAAAATATATATATCTGCCAATATATCGGATTTTTAAATCGCCAAAAATTTATATCTATCGGCCGTAAAAATCCTTTATCCTTTAAAAATCAACTTAATCCTTATCAGAAACATTGCCCCCCGAGAATTTTTTCAGGAGCCGCCACTGGTCCCACCTCACAGTTCCTGCATGGATATCCCCACCTGGTCTGCAAAAAGTATGCAAACAAGCTATCCTCCCTGGTCACGTTTTCTTGGTGTTAAATAATTTCCTGTCCGGATATGTAAACACACACACCATTGATTGCTCTAATTTCTTTCAGAGTAGGGGTTACCAACTGTAAAAAATAAATAAATAAAAGATACGATTGTATAATTAGTCATCAGAAAATAATGTATTTGTGTTATGTTCCAAAGTAAAGTATGTATACTCCGCCCACTTCTCAACGCTGGATTGTGGGACTTCCGCCTTCCTGTCAATATCAACAAACACGCCCCCTTCGTAGTAAAGGAAATGTTCACTTTATACTTAATCGCTTGTCCACACATTTTCAAAAAAATCTTACGACGTGGAATGTGATATAATTGAAATACAAGTCAGTTTAATATAAATGAAGCCAATAATCTGGAGAACATTTGAGCTGTTTTGTATAAATAAAATGTTTCGTTAAAAGCTCCACCCAGCTATGTCACAAACGGAACCCTCTGGTTTACAAAATAAACACACCCAAGCCATTGGGCAAACGCCTTTTCGCCTGTGTTGGGTTATTGTAGCGTCTTGCTAGCTAGCTAGCTAGCCAACGATGGAAGGGAGAAGTGGGTTTTCATTTATGAAATATGTGTCTGTTCTATCCCTTTTTGTGGTTCTCTTGGCCTACTGGTTTCGATCACCCCAGAATACAGTGCTGGATGATCGGCTCGACGTTGTCCTGTCTTCTCTGCTTCGAGCAGAGCGAAAAGTAGGAGTGAATGTAGCCAGACCCAAAGTGGCCATTGGTAAGTAACTTAACGTTACTGTACAGTAAAGCTAAGCGAAAAAAGTAGCTTAACCTGTATTTATGAGAACATGGGGATGGGAAAATAGAGTATAGAATAATTATCGTTTATGCAGCCACTCTCTTATACATCATTTATAGATCTTTGTTTATCGAGTTGATTTGATATTTCAGTAACCTAGTAAAGACCAAAAAGGACCAGAAACTCCTTCATTCCTTTGGCCATGAAGCTATTAAACGATGACCACCATTAATTGTTTATGTCCTTATGTCCTTTTCTGCCTGTCTTGCAAATTGCTCATCTGGTTAAATGTGTATGCTGACTGTTAAATCTTATATATCTGTTATATATATCTACTGTAATGTCTCTGCTGCGGAAAGAATTTCCCTCGGGAATAATACAGATTCATAAACGTAAACATATTATATATTATAATCCCATAATCCCCAACCACACGTCATCCCACATCATAGTCTTTAACGTTAGTTTTAAAATCACACATTTAACAATTGGGAACAATTGTGTGTAGGGGGAGGGGTTCAAAATTAAAAGTTTGCTTTGTCACTGCAGATCTGCAAATAGATATAATTTAAAGATGTCCAAACATTTGCCTGTATTTGTTTGTTTGCATTCATTTTCGCCATCATCGTTGTCATAGATTATGGCAGACATTAATTAAGATTAATGTGGACCACTTGCTTGTTTAAAATCCAATGTGCTAGGCTACTGTATATCTAATTAGCTCTACACAGTGACTTGCAGGTGATCTTTGTATGGTTGTTGGCCTCCATTCTACCAGATATTATAGAAGAAAAATAATAATCATACATGTGTTATAATCAAAATGAATAAGGGGAAAAAATAGAAAGTGATAGGCAGTGTAGCCTATTGGACACAGTCAAATATACACTCCTAGAGTTACTCCAGAACCCCATATACTGTTTCAATCCCAAATACTAATGTTATGCTAATTTGGTTTCATCCAGGTTTCAACCAATCAATTGCACTGCCTCAGTAGGCCTGGTCTGGATATTATCCTTTGGACCCACACGCACACAGCTGTGTGGTTACACATTTCCAACCTTTACTCATACATACATGTATCTCTGCAGTCATGTAATACTCCTAATCAGTTTTGCAATACTATTAATGCTTACAACATCATTTTGATAGTAAAGTAGACCACATTCAAATGCATGTCAACAGAGCAAGGTTTTATTAACATATTCAAATGCATGCAACTCTGCTCCTTTGCATCAGCTTTGTGTTGGGCTTGAAGCATGTTGACTTTCCTGCTAATGTTACCCCACTGAATTTAGACTGATCATTATTGTTGCAGTTGTGCCTAGAAATCTTTTGGTTAACAAAATAACTACAATCTGCCAACCATTATTGATATGAACTTTAGACTGGTAGTAACTTGATGAAGTGGCTGGCAAATTTGTGTTACAAAATGACCAGCCATATTTTCTCTCCTGCAGGTTTTGGTGGTTGTGTGGATCTGATAGTGGATGGTGTGTCTTTGCTGAATAAGATTGGTCTTCCCCATACTGACCAACCACTCCATCATGACTACATAGAGAATGCTCAACAGCTGGCTCAGAGTTTTGCCTATTTTTTCGCACCCGGAGCTGCTTCAGAGTGAGTCACGTCTGTGTTTGTCTATGTGACGCGTGTACATTTAATTTGAGCGATTTAGGGTTTAAATGCGAGTTAGAAAGCGTTAATCCCACTCAACCAATGTAGCCTCAAAAATAAAACTGTAAGGGGATGTGTTCTGAAAGTATAGGTTCACATTGGTTTTTTTTCAACCTTATAATCATTTATAGTCGTGAGTACCGCAGAGTGCAGTCTCGGTGATAGTGAAAGCAATGGTAGCTTTGGTTTTAAGACTTTTCCTTTTTCAAAATGGAGAAACCCGCACCTGATATGTGTTTATATATTTGACCAAAAACAAAGTCTCAGTCCGTGCTTTATATCAGGAAGTAACATACAGTAGCTAAAGCAAGTTCCCCTCCCAAAATAAAGTGGTCAGAAAGTTATATTTTCAGACAAAACATGGCATTTATACAATATTCCTTCACTGTACAAAGAAGACTGCTGAGAGCCACTGAGTCACCACTAGGCCTAAAAATATCACACTATTTTTTTGTAACCATATTTCCTGGCCCTGGCCCTAGCAGACATTGCAGTTTGGCATGTAATATGAAGCTTGCGTGTATTTTGTAAAGTGTTCCAGCCGCTACTGTCACTCATTTGTAAAGGAAATAGATGCTTTCTCTGATATTTGCAATGTTATTTTGTGGCATTTTGAGTTTGAAAGTCAATCCGATCTATTAATTGGAACAAACAAAGCGGAATTACCTTGTGAGACCATCTTTATCTCACAATCTCTCTTATTGATCACTCTGTTTTCTATTGAGTTCCCAGACTGACTAGCAAAGCAAAAAGATATTTGAGCTTGTGAAATCAACATTATTTTAATAGCCAAAACCTAGTTGTGTGTTGGGTCTGGCAACTCCAACAGTGCACTGCTTTGTCAAAGCATGCCTTTTCTGGTGTTGCTAGTGTAGTCAAGTGGCAGAGTGGTACGGTTTCATATTTTTCTCTCTTCTCTGCTTATTATTGACAAGCTGGCCCACGGAGAGGTTTCATGTCCACAAGAAACCTCTGTACAACATTTGTATCCTATTTTCAGCATTGTAAGCCTGCTATTCAGACTGAATGACTTCTATTTGATTATTCAGTCTGACGTTGCCCCGAGTTACCAGTGCTCAGTGGGCAGAGGATTCCATTTCTCCTCTAACCAATCACGAGTCATTACAAGTGTTTGGTGACAACGCTTGTTTTTCCCCCCCTCTCTCAGGCGTTTTGTGGTGAACGACACCCTGTTCAATGAGCTGGTGGAGGCATCCCGTGAGTTGCCTGGCAACAGGTGGTCAGTAGGTGGCAATGCCCCGGTAATGGCTGGCCGCATGGCAAATGAGGGATGTGACGTGTTGCTAGGGGGAAGTTTCAGCCCCGATTTTACTGAGGTCCTGTCCCAGCACATCACAGGTACACACACACACAAACGCACACCAAATGAATACCATCTTCCACTCAGTGCACCTAATACACCCGATTCATGTCATCTCTACTTTATTTATTGTGAGACTGTGTACAGTAAGATTCTTCAAACTGCCCTACAGTCAGTTAAGTCCATATGGCGCTCATGATGTTTGACTAACTTGCTCCTTGATGATATAAATAATAACGAGTGAGTTTCTTCAAGCCGTCATGGCTATTCTTTTAATTGGCTTGTCAATGAGCTCTATCCTGAGAATCCGGTCCTCCTGTTTCCTAACTTGTCCTCTCACGTTTCCCTTGGTCTGTATTCATTCCTTTATGGTGTCACACCTCCCTCTTGTCTCTTCAGTGGCCGGTAATGAAGTGGAAGAGCCAGACATCCATCTAATCCTGGAGTATCCCACTGGGGCCAGCTGGGGCCCCTATACCTCACGCAGAGCCAACAGGTAGGACAGCTGAAGAAGTGCCGCGTCAGTATGTTCTGTAAGGTGGATTCTATTGTGGCGCATGTTACATTAATGCATTATTTGATTTGCATGAACCTTCTTGTGTCGTTTACAGATATATAGTCCACAGTGACGACCATAACCCCTACTTAGCCTCTATCGAAGACTTTGCAGAAAAACTCAAAGACTTTAAACCCGAACTCCTGGTGGTGGGTGGGCTACAGATGATGGACAGCTTCCCCTTCAAATCAGGTGAGAGAACAGTCATTATCACATACAGTAGGTCAGTGATGGGAAAGTTCACTTTCTACATGAACTAGTTCAAAGTTCACTTCACAAATTTTAAAATGAACCATTTCAGTTCATAGTTCATACTTCAAAATTTTGAACTAAGTTCACAGTTCCAAAAATGAACTAGTTCATAGTTCTTTTT
>JAODLI010074900.1:0-12738 GCA_027575585.1 Percopsis omiscomaycus | reverse complement strand
GTATGAACTATGAACTGAACTAGTTAATTTTAAAATGTGTGAACTGAACTTTGAACTAGTTCATGTAGAAAATGAACGTTCCCTTCACTGCACCCTCAGCTGAGAGGAAATTGGTTCAGATAGTCAGGAAAAACCCAGGAACCACCAAGGCACAGGCCTGTCGTGAACTGGAAGCTACTGGAATACCAGTGTCACTGTCTACCAAGTTTGCAGCTGACCACATGGACAAAGAAAAAGCCTTCTGGATGAAAGTTTTATGGCCAGATCAGACAAAGTTGAGTTGTTTGTCCACAAAGACCAGAGGTATGTTTGGAGGAGTAAAGGTGAGGCTGTTAACCATGGTGGTGGTAGCATTATGCTCTGGGGCTGTTTTGCTGGCAGTGGAACTTGTGCTTTGAACAAAGTGGATGGATTAATGAAGGAGGACTACTTTAGAATTATTCAGCATAATCTCAAACCAGACGGCTAAAACTTGGACACAATTGGGTGTTCCCAAACTTCAGAAACACACATCCCAAACAGACATCAAAGCTGGTTGTGGAATGGATAAAGCAGGCTAACATTAAGCGTTTGGAATGGCCTTCCCAAAGTCCTGACCTCAACCCTATTGAAAATATGTGGACTGTGCTTAAACGTTGAGTCAGGGCCAAGAAACCAACACATTTAATTGAACTCTGAACCCCAGAATAATTCCAGAAGCTGGTTGATGACTACCAAAATATAATTTTGGCCCTGTATTGATTACAGAAACCCCCAAAAGAATGAATACTTGAACCAAAATTATTTTTTTTCTATTAATGTACAATGTATATTGTACATTCATTCTGCCCCAGAAAAAGTTCAAAGAAATCATTGAAAATCATTGAAAGCCCAATATTACCATGACATTCATGTCCACGATGAGTGTATGTAAACTTCCGACTGCAACTGTAAATCAAATAAATAAAGCATCATACATACTGTATCGTATGTATGAGCCTTTATTTTATACAGTATACTACTATACTGTAGTAGTATCCCCAAATAAATGTTATTTGTTCCATAAAGCTTGATAAATATTATACAAGTTGTATTATATAGTTATAGTTTTAAATTATATTATAATTTATAGTTTTAAATAATCGCCCCAGCTTGTTTGGATTGTGAAAGGACGCTTTAATATTCAATTAGCTAACCATCCTAATGTGTCTCTCTTCTAATAGAGGAGGGGCGCCTGATGAGCAACGTACGCAATTACCTGCAAACAGTCTTCCCCTTATGCGGGGACCTTCTGCTTGGTGAAACCAAGATTCGCAGGATGCAACTGGGTGAAGTGAATGTGCCCAAGGGAGCCCATATATCAATCAGTAACAATCGTCATGCCTGCCAGCCATCCTCAACAGAGGACATTAAGAAACGTTGTAATGCCCTTCTTAATAAGGAATTTCCATATCGACTTTTCACCTTTAACTGCGAACACTTTGCCACATTTATACGATATGGACAGGCTGTGTGCAATCAGGTATGCTTAAAGCTACAAACTCAAACCTTTTCATATAAATGTCAATTTCACTGATGTTTGTGGCTGATAGAAATAAGTCAATGATGATACAGCCTACTGCTGTTTCAAGCCATCGCATTTGCCTTCTAGGTATGACATTCTCAGAAAAAATTACATGAGTATCACAAGTTAACTAAATAAAAATGCAGTGTAAATAGACTTAGATAACCATTGATAAGGGTGCCCCTGCTTCTGTCTACAAAGCTGTGCGATGTCTGGGTCAAGACGCAAAGGTTTCATACTTTTGTTACATCATTAAATTCATTTTTTGCTTAAGTTAATATGATTTTATACATTTGGCCTGTTCTGATCTGTAGTTATGTGGTTACCTTATTGTGAGGGAGAATCACAAGAACTAAAGATTGATGTCGGGCAGCTAAACTACATTGAAATGATAGCCATCTATTTTGATTCAGATAGGCTTACTGAGTGGCAGCCATTTCGGACATTTATCATCTTAGAATCAGGAAGGCAGCAACATGACCAAGGCATAAAAACGAGGATTCAAAGGTTTCTCCAATTCTAACGTAACAATTAGCAAAAGGTTTTTGGAATGTATTTCTTGAATCCAGTCTGTTGATCATTCTTGTATGCATTCTAGATTCCTGGAAGACCAAAGAACAAAGAGTGTGAGGAGACAACAAGAAAGTTTCAAGACATTGTCACTAACCAAAGCATCTATGAAGACTTATTCAAATGAGTAGTCTGACACTTCTGATTCACAATGATAAAAATAAAAAATATATATTTTATACAATTTAAGATGGATATATATTTTATATTTTGCCGAATGACAGAATAGCAAGTTGAAATTGAAAATAAGGTTTGTGGTCAAAATAATGATGTAAATTAAAGGTAAATCATTCCACAATATTACAGTTTAATACTATGTGCATTATTATCTCTCCTAAAAGTATGCCATCCATAAACACAAAAAACAAAATATAGCTTCAAGCCGCGATTCGCGGGTTCAAACCTTTTTTCTCAATAGTGACTTCAAAGTAATTTCACACATGTGGTTCAACATTGTTATAAAACATATCCTACAAGTTTTGTAACGATTGGACAAACATTTTCTGATCTATAGCTTGATTTGTGTCAATCCACCTGCAGTTATTATGCATTTATAGCGCCCCTTAGTGGTCGATTTGAATGAAACTTTCAGGGCGTAATTTAGTTACTTATGAGGACATATCCTGAGAGATTTGTGATGATTGGAGAATGAATATGTGATGTATAGTCAGATTTGTGTAATGCCACTCACCTATCTTGCGCTTGTAGCGCCCCCTTAGTGGCGTATGTATATGAAACTGTCTAGGTATATCTGGGGCACTTATCTGAACATATCCTTTGAGTTTTGTGATGATTGGCCCTACGGTTGCTGATTTGTGTTCATTTATGTCCTTTCGAAGTTCATTGGTCAATAACTTGAAAACTGATTGAGATATCGACGTGCTTTATGCATCTGTTAATAAGCTTGATCCAATGATGATTCATTGCTGAAAATATGGTGGCAATCGGAGCTACGGTGTAGGAGGCGATGTAAAATATGTGTTTTTCAATAAATTCAAAATGGCAGAAAAAACATTTCTGGGCGGACCTTAATGGACTTTTTTAATGGATTTTTTTGAAGAGCACACAGAGCTGCACCTGTGTAAGCAATTTCAAGTCAATCGGTGAGGGGTGTAGCCTTTCAAAGTTAGCATTTCGAAGCCTTAATTACAGCGCCACCATGTGGCCCATTGGGTTTATATTTCTATGAAAGCACATGCACACTATTTCCAGTTATTCCCCCAGTTTCATGTTTCTAGCTCATTCCAGCTCACGGGAATTTGAGCCGGCGCGGCAGACAACAAATAAAAATAACTAAAACAGACAAACATAGAAGGGTTCTACCGCTTCGCGGTTTGAACCCTAATGAACGAACACGTTTCAGTATACCATAATATTATGTTTGGTCAATATCCTAAAGAGAATAATTTCAACTTCATCACAATAGTGAACCTGCTCTGTGCTGCCCTCTGCCGACACAGGAGTTAAGACAACCGGAAATTAATTGCGCTGTGAACGGGAAGTTCTTTCATTTTAGCTGAAGCACGAACATGAGCATGTTAATTTACTCTCAGTGTCTGGACAAGGACCAAAATAATTATATACATCGTTGTATGTTTTTCTGATAATGAAGAAATTGCTGTCTATTCCGAGATGCCTAAATACGTAGCCAAGCAAAGGTGGATTCCGT
Source organism: Percopsis omiscomaycus (assembly GCA_027575585.1). NCBI lineage: Eukaryota > Metazoa > Chordata > Actinopteri > Percopsiformes > Percopsidae > Percopsis > Percopsis omiscomaycus. The sequence goes on along the minus strand of JAODLI010074900.1, from coordinate 8,956 downwards.
AGAGAATCATTGGAAATTAACAGAAGGACTCCAGCTAGCGTAAGTCAGAAAACATACTTGTTTTTGGATTGCCAAGTTGGTTTAGCTAAAGGCTAATGCCGCCTACCTTTTAGCGCAGCCACAGTCATTTTAAATCATAAAGTGGCTGAATTTTTACGCAACAATTGCCCTTTTATTAATTACCAAAGCGAGTTCTAGAGTTGAGTTATTTTATAGTGTATCTAGACCGCTTTGATCGAGGGACGGTCTATAGCTAACTGTAACGTTACTCGTTATCGTGATCATGCTAGCTAACTGTATATGTTAGCGGTGAATGTTAAAGCTGCTAGCTTGTATTAGCTCAACAGCTAGCTGTTATGTATCTCTAGGGCACCAAGGGTTACAAATCTGTCATAGCGGGCCAGCTCGTATTGGGATATATTCATTCATACATTGTTTTTATTGGCGAAAATTAAAGAGAAACCGTTACACAACACAATTTCCCTTTTAATTTCACTATATTCATGTCATTTCGAATACATGTCTCTTACAATACGATCGCCTCTTCTTTAATTGGGTATTTCTCAGGTTTATGCTAACACAAACCTTATCAAGAGGCTTATCTTCTGTTAATATAGAGAGCCTATGTGGAGCCTGTCCCGTTAGCACTCTCCATAAAGCTCCATTAAACTGGTGTTCTACTTCAACTACCCTGTGCCACCCGCTTCTGCTTGGTTGTTATTTAAAGTTTTTCTATTCTCTTATCAGTTTGGCACAGATTTTATGAACGTCAGATTGACATGCCCGTAGCTTGACTGGGTTGCAGCCGTTCCCTGCCCCTAAAAAGCCACACGGAGGCTATAAGAGCAAAGAGGTACGGGATGAATGGATGGATATAGGCCTACATATGTGTCAGCCATGTTTGGGTAGCTCATGGCAGGGAGTGGCATAGCCTCAAATCTGTTGGGGAATTACATTAATTAATGTTTAATTTTATTGGGCCTCTTAACTTATTACCCCCATCCTCTATTTGTACACAGTGGTTCTCTAGGATTGGTGGACCACTCCAGGCATTGCAAGGATTGTGGTATCCATAATTGCCACCTGCCCCTGAGATGACCTCCCAGCAGGCTCACCTCTCCAATGCAAACATCAGCCCTCCCCAGCTCGCCCAGCAGAACTCCTCCACGCACCCAGCACGGCAACACATTCATGCTAACCAACTGGACTCTACTCAGAGCAATGCTGTTCAGCCTCTACACCACAGAGCTATGATGGATGGGCCAGGTTCTTCCTCAAGTGTAGGGACCTCGAGCGGAGAGGAACTCAACAGGAACTCTTTAACGTCTTGCCAAAGTTCCACGTCATCCAGGAGACATTCACCCGGTCGCTCCGAACCCTGGCCAGAGGAGGCAGTGGACAACTCCTATGGCTTGTACTCGCTTCATCGCATGTTTGACATCGTCGGAGCCCAGCTGACGCACCGGGACGTCCGGGTGCTGTCCTTCCTGTTTGTGGACGTCATCGACGAATATGAGCGTGGTGGCATCCGCAGTGGACGGGACTTCCTGCTCGCCCTTGAACGTCAGGGCCGTTGTGACGAGACAAACTTCAGACATGTGCTGCAGTTGCTGCGAATCATCACTCGCCATGATCTGCTGCCCTATGTCACACTCAGGAAAAGACAGGCGGGTGAGTAAAGAATCCTAGCCTGACATTGTTTATTATTAGGCAGTGGATATCCATCCAGTATTACCGAGCTCATTTGTTTTTCTTTTTTGTATATTAGTAAACTAGTGGTATTTCTAATATTTAGTATTCTTTGGTACCCAAGGCTTGTTAAGCCAAAAAGACTAAACACTATTATGAGTAGCCCAGTAGGCGTCAGTAAGTGTGTTTTGTTCTAATAAGTGCTTATTTTCATTATGTAAGCAGCCATGGCTTTGCAGTATATAGGCTGGGCATTACATTGCACTGCCATGTAGCCCCAAACTGCTGTTTGGGGCTACTGATGTCCTGAATTTAAGGGGACACCTTGCACCGGGGCATAAACTGAGCTGCAGTAACTACCCACCCAGTACAAGTGATACAATACTAAACTGATTTTAGGTTATATAATTCAATATTGTGATCGGTAGATACAAATTATTTAAATAAGCCCAATTAGTTGAAATTTATTGATGGCCATGTATTTGCCAGGCACTACCAATTCAGTTGATCTTGAAGTTCACAAAGCTTTGAGGTTTGGGTAGAAAGAAATGCAGAAACTAATGTTCCTGTTGACATGGTAGCTGTTACCTTGTACGTCCGTTGGTCTTGGCGGACAGTGCCCAAGACGTAGGGCTGTGCGCATGTGCAAAACGGTCTTGATGGGAAAGCCATCCTCTCATCTTGCATAGACTTAAGTTTCTTGTTTTCTCAGTGTGCCCGGACCCTGTTGACAAGTACCTAGAAGAGACATCTGTGCGCTACGTCTCCCCAAGAAAAGTAGTCCAAAGCCGGGACGATGCCCTTCATAGAAGGACAGGTGTGTGTGTGTGCGTGCGTGCACGTGTGTGCAGGAAGACCTGCTGTTGAATATTTTGGACTACTCTAAAATCACAAACCTAATATGACCAAAAGGCTTATTTATTCAAAAATGTTTATGTAGAAAAAACATAATGGAAACCATCTAGAATAAATTATAATTCTTTGCAAATGTCTCCCTCTCATGTTTTATCAGGCCCTCAGCCGGTCATTTGCTGCTCCCCTACAGGACCCCAGGTGGGTCCCTCCCGGATAAAGCCAACCCCTCCCGTACCCAGCCGCAAACGCAAAAAGAGCCACTCTATAGCCGACTGTAGAGAAAAGCAAACCTGCGGTAAGAGTGGATGACATTTTTTTTTTTTAAGCAGTATTATTCTGTGAATAGTTAATGTGATACTTAGAGGTTTGTAGTGGAATGAGTCTGAGGTAATACTGAATGCATAATTTTACCAAGCGGCAACCACCGGTGTTGAAGTCAAAGAAAAAGTACAAATATTAAATGGAGGTACTGTTTATCTACTGGGCAGCTGGCTCCAAAACAGATTAAATGACAGAATTAATGGAAAAAGGTGACAAAGATTGACAACTTCTCTATAGAAATACAAACTCAATCTATATGTTAAGATCTCAATCACTTGTGTGATGGGGTTGTTTTTGAATTGCTCCATTTAAGATGATATTAAAGATGTATATTTGTAGAGTAAAGCCTCACCACAATGAGCTAGATTTAATTTCGGGGGTGGAGTGTGTTTTTGTATTGGATAAAAGCATAAATAAATTGCATTGAAAAGATACAATCGGATTAAGATCAAGTAACTACTAACACTAAAATGTAGGCCTAAAGAAGAAGAGAAGATATTATCATAAGTCACTATTCCAAAGAACATTTTGAAAAGAGGGAAAGAATAGAGTGAATGAAGGAATTGAGTTACCCCAGTCTCATTGTAAAATAATTGCACTCTACCTCTGCTCAAACTTTTAACTATTTGATAAATGATAGATGCAATTCAGATGTTTGTAGCAATCTGTTGCATTATTGTTTGACCATTACACTGTCTCCATCCTTCTCTACTAGACATCCGCCTTAGAGTACGTGCCGAATACTGCCAGCACGAGTCGGCGCTCCAGGGCAATGTGTTCTCAAATAAACAGGAGGCAGTGGAGCGTCAGTTTGAGCGCTTCAACCAGGCCAACACCATCCTTAAGTCGCGTGACCTGGGCTCCATAATCTGTGACATCAAGTTTTCAGAGCTCACGTATCTGGACGCTTTCTGGCGGGACTACATCAATGGCTCACTGCTTGAGGCCCTCAAGGGGGTCTTTATCACAGACTCCCTCAAACAGGCCGTGGGCCATGAGGCCATCAAACTGCTGGTCAATGTGGACGAGGAGGACTACCAGGCCGGACGACGCAAATTGCTACGCAACCTGGTGGCAAGTGGAGGGAGTCCAGCAGGGGGTGGCAGAGAAACAGCATCTTAAGACACTCTTTCCAGAAGTAGTGTTTTGGGGGGTGGGTGGCAGAAAACACTGATGTCATCCCCTTCCATTAACAATGGAAACAAGACTGTGGTTTGTGTCCCTTAAGGTGCCTGAAAGCTATTACAGTTTAAGGGAAATTTTTGTGCTTTCAGACACCCTGTTGACTTCACAAGAACCAAGGTGAGAAGGAATCCCCCTAACAAAGCTTAACACATGAAGGCAATGTGAAATTTTTGTCAGCAAGAAGAGGCATGCAAATGCATACACGTTAGCAGAGTTTTGAATGTCGCTTTTTATCTCCTGCAAAGCGGGAGAACAGTGTGGATAATAAAAGTTGTATGTTAAACATAAGAGGAAAAAAAGAAACTTACCATAGTCCTTTGGTATCCCACATCACATTAGTCTTTGCTCATTGACTCCCCTAGGTCAAGCTTTAACCTTTACATCATAAAACATCTGTCCCTCTGGTCAGGAGTGAAATTGTTTGGAATCCAGTAGAAGTAAGACGCAAACAAAAAAAAATAGTGATACCTGCTTGTAAGTCAAATACACCTTTCATGGATATTTTTTTTTCAGTGCGTTAAGACTTTTAAGGATTGATTACTCACTTGATTGAAGTTTTACTGGATTTTTTTTTTTAGAAAGGTAGACTCACAGGTTATGTTGTTACATTTCTATACTTGCCAAATAACTAGTCCCATAAACCAAGATTTTCTCTGCGAGTTTTCCTTGTGTGTAAAAACCATTTCCACAACTTTTGTGTCCCGCAAATTTTTGTCCATTCTAGACATTATTCAAACCTACCTTCTTGGTCATTCCCCAACTTGAATTTGAGAACATCGATGAGGTCTGCCAATGAATCTTTAAAAGTTTGTTAAGTAACGAATGGAAACAAATGCTTGTTACAGGAGTTTTCCATTTCAGCCTCAAGTGCTGGTTTACCAGAATGGATTTTGCAATCCATTATTCAAATTATGGTGGATACATGGGTAGTGTTTGGTGATTGTTTGTGTCAAGAAAATATTACTGATGATCACCTGATTTGTAGTAAGAAAATGCTTGAGCAGAGGGGGTCTGGTTGTGTGAAGCCTATGCTGTTAATGTATTGATGTTGCCCCCACTTCTTTGTCATTAATGTTCACTTAAGGTCATAGGCACTATGCTTCCATATTTTAACTCAGTGTTAAGTATTCATGTTTATTTTAGGAATATTTGTCATCTTATAATGTAATTAGCAGTGCGCCAACACTGGAATAACTTAAATCCCATGCTAAAGTCCTAAAAAATGTCCAACTCCTTACATAAAGTTTTTGAGATCATTAGGATTTAAATTGGTTATCGGTAGAATCAATAAATTACTGCTCAGTTAATTAATATAACTATTTATAGTGCAAAGTATAGCCAAAATAGTGATGTTCTCTGACTGACTTATTCTTACTGAATGTCTTTGGTCAGCAAGATAAGGTATTGGTGCACCACTTCACTTTAATGTTTTTTTTTACTTGCTGCAATTGTATAAATACCTGTTTGTCTTCATGGCTTATGGCATTAGAGATGTTGCCTCTGATGTTAAATTTACACAATGATATTCTTGTCTTTTTTTTATTTTAAATCAATTAGATATATGGTGGATTTAAAATTTGCATTTTTATTCGATGTATCATTCAAATTTCAGTATACATTTTTACTGAATTTAATCTTAGCTCAGACATACAAACCTGTTCCTTATCTCTTGTGTCATGCCAAGCTATGGATACATGACCAAAAAGACAAGTTATACTGAAAGGCCACTTTTGCTGTGAAGTGTAAAGAGTAGGCCTAGATTTATACTTTTCCCTAGTGGAATTTTATATAAAAGGTTGCAAGAAGTTAGTATCTATTATATAGGTTATTGTATGTTATGTTGATTGTTATGTTTAACATAGCTGTCTTTATACTAAATTGCATGTAACCTATTATGAAGCCCCAAAGATATTCCATTAAATCCATGCTGTCCTTATCTTAATTATCTTACATTTATGCAGATTTTTATATATTTGAAAAGTAAGATCTAATAAAATAAAAACCATTTTTTTTTACTTCCCACTGTAATTCAAATTAAAGTTAATTTTTCTACAAAATTTGTAGATATTACCGATCGCTTCATAGATACAAAAAGCAAGAAGTTAGACAAATTCTTTAATCAAATGAAATAAACAATATAACCTTACGCTCTCAATTAATAATTTCACAGATGACACCTTAACTAGTAGTTAAGTAGCAAATTCATAGAGCCACCATTAAAAGCCCATGGACAGAAAGCAGCCAATGCAGCACAGTTTCCTAATATTCACCTTATGACAGATGTTTTCAACTTTTTTATTATTTTATTTGTTGACCAAGAAAAAGATTATGTGAATATTTACTTGGTTATAGTTGACTGGTACATTTGTCTGTACAAATCAAACATTAATTTCTTCACAATCCAATAAAATAATGTATAATCATAATATGGTGTTAAATTGCAACATGTTTTGATTTCTTGAGTCATTTGTGTACATACTGCAAAAACAAACCATTTAATGCTGCTTTAATGTTCCTTTTCCTTTTACAACCCTATATAGGGTTTTACATTTAAATAAGATCACCAACAGGAAGATTACTACAACACTGAGAAGGAAAAGTACCACATCTACACTATAATAGGAATATGGCATTTTGTAGGACCCTGTTGTCAAATTGGTCAAGGATAAGAGGAAGGCCTAGCGTTGGAACTCCACACTACCTTCTGAGGTAAGCGGGCAAATGCAGCCGCCACCACCTCAGAAATTTCTGGCAGACTCAGAAGGGATGGCTTACAATGAAAACCCCCTCATGTAAACTGCATGGGTCATGGTTGGGTGTGGGAACTCAAACACAAAATCTACTCTCATAAGCCATTGGTCAACTGCTTATAAAAGAGAGTAGATGTTTGTGTATGGATCAATTAAGTAATCGCATATGCTTTGGTACTAAGGCCTTACAATAAATAGATCAACATAAAATGTAATTCCATAATGCAGGACATTTTTCAGTTTGCTGACAAAACTAATCTTGTCTGAGACAAGAGAGCCAATAGTTGGCACATAAGATGGAGCTATGGCAAAGTGGCCAGGCCATCCGCATTGGTGATCCATTGAACATTGAGCACTATTGGAAGCCCCAAATAGTTCCCCAATACCACCCGTCAGAATCATATCAAAGAGGCTGTTAATTGGTAGAAAAGTTGCTTGTTCTCAATGACCAGTTCAGCATTAGCACGATGGGCCTTCTCCAACAAATTCAACTAATGCAACTTCTGCTGGAGAGCCATAAAGGAGGCTATATAATAGTCTGTGGTCCAAATCACATGGGGCCTCATTTGCCCATAGAAAAGACTGCGTACGCCACATTCTGCACAAAGTATCTGATTTATAAAAAAAACTTGCCATAAAGTTTCCTTATCTCGAGGAAACTCTGACCCATGCTCATGCCTATGCAGATTAAGGAGGCAGAAGTGACAAACGTGAAACGTTGCCGATGGCAATGAATGAAACTGTTTAGATTGCAGTTAGGACGATTCCAGGGGCCCTGCACTGACATTTTTGCAAATATATTTCACCCCTCCCTCTATTCATTGCATGATTCAGTCTTGGGTAACCCACAACGCGTTAGAATCTTTGCTTCCAGTACTTGCGCTTTGCAAGCAGAACAGAACAGACATGACGTAATTGAAGAAGTCGGGATATCAAAAACTAAAAGCAAGGCAACAGATAGCTGAGGGAAAATGTCTCACAGTTAGGCCCACTCACCCAGTTTTTTCCCCAAAGAAAGGTATATTTATTTGCCGATATTTTAATGCCCAACATGATTCGATCCCCGTAGACCTACTGGTAAAAACATATTGAGCATAAAACAATTTCACTAGTGGAATATTAACACGTCTGGTATGTTCTTTTGTAACAGTTTTGTCAGTTTGGCTCCCTCTATTCTTATCCCTCTGTCCCCCATTTGCTCTTTATCTTCAGTAGACCTACTCTTCTGTTCAGGTAAAGGACGATTTCTTCTGTGTCGAATCTACATCTCCCCAAAAATGTAACTACACCTACATATTCAGCCCGGGAGTTGCATGGTGTACCAACCCATTTTGGGACAAGGGTCGGTCGGACATTACTGTATGTACTAATGAAAACTAGACACTTTTTTGTCACTTAACAATTCTATTTTACAAATATAAATAGTTAACATGGAAGACTTCTGTTGAGCTGCTGCATTGGAGTTCTGTCCTGGCACTAAATCTGCATTCAATCACATTAAAAGCCATCTTTAAGGCTATAGATAATTTAAAATGGACAGATGATAACATTTTTAGCATGCTACTGTATAATGTATACTAAAAGTAATGATAGAAATCACAGTGGGCAACTAATAATGTTATTTAAATAGTGGTGATCGTGTAATTTATTGACCAGTATTTGTAGATTTTGCACACACCACAGTAGAGATGCTTTAGGCTGATGACTGTGTCCTGGCATTTCACCACTTAATTGGCCTAATGGAAGACTCCATCACTTAAACATAATAGTAATAATAATAATAATAATAATAATAATAATATTTATATTAATAATGGTAATAACAATAAGAAGACACACATTTTCTCTCTCTCAAAAAGATGTGTTGCATCTGGAGACTTCCACTTTCTCTCGGAACTCAACAGGTAGAGTGCAAAAGATTGCCATTGAGCAAAGCTGATATTATAATCATTTGCCTACTTTTTGGCGAACCAAAACTTGACCAAAAACATATTTTGCTTAACAAATAGTTTTATATAAATAAAGGATATACACTCACCTAAAGGATTATTAGGAACACCTGTTCAATTTCTCATTAAAGCAATTATCTAATCAACCATTCACATGGCAGTTGCTTCAATGCATTTAGGGGTGTGGTCCTGGTCAAGACAATCTCC